>SEYY01014466.1:7500-12500 GCA_009176605.1 Armadillidium nasatum | reverse complement strand
TTAGACAAATAGATGGTGTAGCTATGGGCTCTCCACTTGGCCCCATACTTGCAGATTTTTTTATTTCACATTTAGAAAATATATACTTGTCTTCTTCTGCCCCTACCGCTCCTCCCTCCTTCTACAAGCGATACGTGGATGACATTTTCTGTTTATTCCCTAATGTTCACTCAGCAAATTCTTTCCTTTCTTACATCAATTCGATACATCCCAACATTAAATTTACTATTGAACATTCATGTCAGTCTTCTCTTTCATTTCTAGACATTCTCATCACCTCTACACCTAGTCACTTTCTTACCTCTGTATATCGCAAGCCTGCCTTTTCTCCTTCTATCACTAATTTTTACAGTTCTTCCCCTTTAACTTGGAAAACTAATACTATTTCTACTCTCTTACATCGGGCTTATGGCATATCATCATCTTATCATCTCCTTCACCAAGAATTTCTACTCTTACAAAAACTTTTTGACACCCATAATTATCCTTCCAACCTTGTTTCTCTATATATATTTAACTTTCTCAAAGATAAGTATCATCCACCGAACATTGTATTATCAGTACCCAAAAACATTATATATTTTAGTTTTCCATTTTTGAATCCATCTACTACCATAATGACACGTAACCTCGCTCGCTCACTATCTACTCACTTTCCTCACCTAGACTTCAGATTTAGTTACAACACCCCATTCAAAATCTCCTCCTTTTTCCGGTATAAATCAGCTCTTCCTTCCCGCCCTGTCAGCCTATGTGGTTTATAAATATTCTTGTCCTCTATGCTCTAGAGGCTACATTGGATCTACCACTCGGCTCTTGCGTACTCGCATCTGCGAGCACCAGGGTATATCATCACGTACTTCTATTCCCCTATCTTCACCTCCTTTTTCTGCTATACGCAATCATTCACTTTCCTGCCATTCCTCTATTCTTCAAAACCATTTTTCTGTTCTATCTTCACACTCTAATTCCAACTCACTCCGTATCCTTGAATCACTGTATATTCATAAATTAAAACCAGACCTCAACAATAATCTTTCTACTATGCCCTTGCTTGTCACCGATCTCTAAATTTTGTTACTTAATCTGATCTTTTATTCCATATTACTTGCTAACACTCTCTACACTTTGGAACGCTCCAATTGTTCAACTTCTTATATTGTTATAGTCCTGATTCCATCAGACATCATTCTGAGTGTACAACTCATCTCAGTCCATAATCGTAGCCCTTGAATCTATGCTTAGTATGTTAGCTTATATAATGTATTCTCTGTATATGTGTATGTATGGATGTATGTTTTGTATTTATGATCTATTTATATGTATTCCTTTCAATTTCTTTCCCTTCTACTAAACCTAACAAACCTTGGTTAACTCTGCTTCTTCTCGCACTATCCACGGCAGGGACAATGCCTTCAGAGATTACCGTCGTCTTCAAACCCCTGAAACCCATTCAATTTATATTTCATCCCGGAATCGGGCAAAATATATTCTTCGAGATACCAAAAACTCTTTTCTCCTTCGCAAATGAAATAATCTTTCTGGTTCCTCTTCCTCTCGCCCTTTCTGGCAGTTTCCAAAAATGTCAACTCTAACTTTGCTTCTTCCTCTTTCCTTCCTTTGGTTTCTTCTGATGGCACAACTGCCATTTTACCTTCTACTAAAGCTAAACTTTTCGATCAAACTTTTGCTTGCAACTGTACCTTAGATGATTCCGGAGCTATTCCACCTCCTTCAACCCCCTCCAACTCATTTACGCCTAATATTATAATTTCTTCTAAAGATGTCATTTCTGCTCTCTCTGAGCTTAACACTAAGAAGTCGTATGGTCCTGATGGTATTCTTCCTGCGATTCTCAAAATTTGTGCTTCCGAGCTTGCACCCTGCCTTGGTAAACTATTTCGTTTTTGCCTTTCTACTTTGACCTTCCATTCTTGCTGGAAAAGTGCGCTCATTCAGCCTGTGCCGAAGAAGGGGGACCCCTTTCAACCCTCTAACTATCGTCCAAGTTCTTTAAACTCCGTTCTTTCTAAAGTTTTTGAATCTATCCTTAACAGAAAGATTTGGAAAACTATCTCAATTCTTCTAATCTTTTCTCTTATCGCCAGCATGACTTTCGTAAAGAACGTTCTACTGGTTATCTTCTTTCCCTTCTCTCTGACTCTTGGTCCTCCGCTCTCCGGGGTTTCGGTGAGTCTTTCGATATGGCGCTAGACATATCGAAAGCCTTCGATAGAGTCTGGCACATAGCTTTGACTTTCAAACTTCCCTCTTTCGGAATCTATTTTTCTCTTTGTGACCTTCTCTCTAATTTCCTTTCCGGTCTTTCTATACCAGATGTTATAGACGGCCACCGTTCACCCTATAGATCTATAAATAGTGGGTCCTCAAGGACTTGTCCAATCTCCAACTCTTTTCTAATTTTCATCAATAATCTACTCTCGATTACTTCGTCTCCCATACACTCCTATGCCGATGACTCTACCCTTCATTATTCCTTTCAATTTTTAAGACGTCTCTCCCAACAGCAGTTGACAGCTTCAAGATGGATGGCCTTCGAGCAACTGCCCTCTGATCTTTCTCGTATTTCAAATTGTGCAGATAAAACATGGTCGTTTTCAATGCCTCAAAAACTCAATTCCTCCATCTTTCTACTCTACACAATCTTCCACACAACTATGATATCTTCTTCGAAAACACTCAACTCAAACCTTTATCTGTTCTCAATATTCTCGGTGTTTCTTTTTCTCGTGATCTTTCTTGGGAAGATCACATTACTTCTCTCACTAAACAAGCTTCTATGAGGTTGGAAGTTCTGAGGCTCCTTCGTAGTTTCTTACGCCCCCACAGTTTCTTGCTCTAAATAGGGGTGTTGTTAGCCCCTGTATGGAGTACGCCTCACATATCTGGGGTGGTTCCACGCATACAGCTCTCCTTGAAAAGGTGGAGTCTAGGTCTTTTCGTCTTATCAGCTCTCCCGCTCTTACTAGCTCTCTCCAATCTCTTTCTTTCCGTCGAATTGTTAAGTCACTCTCTCTATATTATCGCTATTACAACGGACATTGCTCTTCTGAACTCTCACGTCAGATCGCATACCTCCACCACTGAGAAGGACTCGTGCTATACGACTTTCTACACAGTCTCATCCTTTCTCTGTCCAACTCTCCAACCCCAGACTTAACCGCTATGCTCACTCTTACCTGTACTCTACTGGCAAAGTCTGGAACACACTCCCTTTATCCGTTTTCCCAACTTCCTTTGAGTTGCACACATTAAAACGCCGTGTATCGGGTCACGTCGACCATTAGCTACCCGATTTTGATTGCTCCCCAACTGTGGTGGATATTGGTAGACATCTGGCTCTTGGCCACCGGAGGAGACATGAAAAAAAATATTCAAGTATAAATATTCATAAATTAATAGGTGTAATATTATTTTACAACACTAGTTAATTCTTGATATGGGGAATTTGAGACATCATTTATTTAAAAGAGAATAAACTACTAATAATAATAATAATAATAATAATAATAATAATAATAATAATAATAATAATAATAATAATAATAATAATAATAATAATAATAATAATAATAATAAATAATAAAATAAAAATATTATATATATATATATATATATATATATATATATATATATATATATATATATATATATATATATATATATATATATATATATATATATATATATATATTATATATATTATATATATATATATATATATATATATAGTGATTCGTTAAAGATTAATAAATTACATGGAACTTAGTGGCAAATTTATTTAACAAAGAGAAAAAAAAAAAATGTTCACTACTTAATGAGAAATTGGAAAACTTTGGAAAAAAGAAAAGAAAATATGAGAATCGGGAAAGATACTCGAAAATAAATTTAATGAAAAAGAGTTTTATCAGAAGAAGGGTTTTGCCAGCCAACATTTATCATAGTTACTGATATGAAAATAAATGCAAATTAAAATTAAAATTATCTGCACAATTAACACACATACACGTACGTTATATTATATATTATATATATATATATATATATATATATATATATATATATATATATATATATATATATATATATATATATATATTTTTTTTTTTTTTTTATTTTTTTTTTTATTTATTATTTTTTTTTTTATTTATATATATTATATTATATATTTATATATATATATATATATATATATATATATATATATATATATATATTATATATATATATATATATATATATATATATATATATATATATATATATATATATATATATATATATATATATATATATATATATATATATATATATATATATATATATATATATATATATATATATATATATATATATATATATATATATATATATATATATATATATATATATATATATATATATATATATATATATATATATATATATATATATATATATATATATATATATATATATATATATATATATATATATATATATATATATATATATATATATATATATATATATATATATATATATATATATAAATTTACATCTGTCCATTGTCTCTTGCAGTTCCATCAGTTTCTTCAGAGAGAGACAGAGCCGTAAATATATTCAAGCCAGCAACCAGAACAGTACACACACGCTGACAAAAATACAAACTACTTACATCATCGCAACGATGAATACTATTAACTCACTTAAATTCATAAACTTTAAATTTTAATTTTACCAACCACTTAACACTTAGATTTCCATTTCTTGTAAAATCGGAGTAATATCTATATTCCAGCTTTAAAAACAACATCACCAAAAAAAAAAACCTTACATATCCACAACCATATTCTAACTTCTCAAATCTCTACACCATCGCAGTACTCTATAAAATATCCATATCCTCATTTCTTAGGTCTTTACGATACCGAAGTTACAACCTTTCTCTGTTTCTTTACAACGTTTTCGATATTAATCATATTAATTTTTAGTTGGTT
>SEYY01014465.1:0-17500 GCA_009176605.1 Armadillidium nasatum | reverse complement strand
TTGGTATTCCTAATTTCTGAAATAGAATATTATGTCTCGCGAAAAAATTATTTTGAAGGAGGAGACTTAGAGAATTTTTTTCTTTCTTTAATTTTAACCTTTAAATTCGAAGATTTTTTTAGAAGAATTAAAAGATTTAGGACAATGCTCCATGGAGGAGGAGGTTTTATAGTTTATATGATGCATTGACGATTTATTTTTATTATCAACGCGAATATAACGTTCTAAAAGCTTTTCTGTTTCAGAGGTCGAATTATTTTTTCCCATCTCCCCATCTTTATAGATTTTTACGAATGAAAATTCTGTCTGTATAACGAATATGAGTTCACAAAAGTAACTGGACTGGGGCTTGTTTACTTTTAGTGGCTCCTATGTTTGCAGACAACAGTAGAATCGTCAAAGAAGTTTAGGTAAAATCCATAAATTTAGTGAAGATAATCTCTCACCTCCGACAGGATTATTGAATCGCTTCCAGATTTTTCTTATCTAGAAGAGTGGCTGGCCGAATCTAGCTCGTGAAAAAGAGAATCGATTACTTAAGAATCGTCTACAGCCTAAAAGGACTTTCAAAGATATTCAATCTCACCTCCAAATGTTCATCCACATTGGGCAAATACTGAAGCTAAGCAGCTTCGGCTACGTTTTATCTTACCCTTTTAATATTCTGGAAGGAGAAGAAGAAGTACCGATCTCCTTCTCCCTTGAACTCCTAACATTTGATTTCAGAGAATTTTATTTCATGCTTTAATGTTTGAATGTTCCTCAGAATATTCTGCATCGGAACATGATAGTACCTTCCCGATAATATTGTAGAGCGAACGAAGAACGGGAATACGAATTACGAGGCAGATTCTTTCGCAAGATTAACTTTTAATTCAAATTTGGTAATGAGAGACCTCTATGATCTCCTCATTCAAAGACACTTGTATCATATTTGAGGAAAGAAGAATTATTACTTAAGAATTTGTACTTAACTCTTCAGCCTCCTCCAGCCTTTGCCTTATTTCTTCTAGTTTAAGAAAAATAAGTTAAATATAATATGAAAGGTTAATTCAGAATACTTTTAAGAGCAATGTGATCTTAATTTTAACACCAGCTCTTGACTATTGAATTGGTAATTGTTTTAACTTTACGAACGAGATTATTTCTCTCTTCTGCAGAAAGGGTGCTATCGTTATCACTTCCTAATTCCCCACACAAACTGTCCTCCATTCCAAAACATATATGACTTGTAGATCCTTTATCAATTTATCGAATAAAGACATTATTTGCTACAAAAGATACTTTACATTTCTCACTCAGCAAAAAAAATAAAATAAATAAATAAATAAATAAATAAAATAAAATAAAATAAACGCAAAGCCACAAGACGCAATCTGCATATGAAAATTAACCTTCAAAAGATGTTCAACTATAAACGATAATAAAATAAATAAAAATTATTCACAAGCACAACTTTTTTTTTATCTCTCTTTTGAAAAAGCTTATTTTCTTTTTTTCTCAACTGTCAGATGCATAGTTATATATATATATATATATATATATATATATATATATATATATATATATATATATATATATATATATATATATATATATATATATATATATATATATATATATATATATATATATATATATATATATAATGAGTTAAGCGTCTACTTCAGCAAAAACAGACCATCGCCTTGGCTTTGTCCATTTTAGAAGAATCTCAAATCACCGTGAGTTATTCTCACAAACTGATACCGAATACAACAATGTTGATGGTAGAAAATGAAACGAGCTGCATACGTGAGGTAATTTTCACTCCGAATGCTTTACGAAAAAAAAATTAGAAAATGCAGATATTCGCTTGTCAAAAGCACAAAACAGAATTTCCTTTAAATACATTGATATATATTTGTATGGAGATGATCAACGCATGCAGTATGTGAACGTTGAGAAATCTAAGCCATACTCAATCGCTACCTTTTTAGATTTACCCTTCAAAGTCGCGAGGATTTTTCCAAGACCAAGAAGTTCACGGACATGCAGTTTCGAAATTAAAAGAACCTGTTGTTCAGGAGTATCAACAAGATGCAAATGGACAGCCCAGCATTGCAACAACCGATCAGAGTGATCAATAAAGCACTGGTCCTTCGATGTTCACCGCGTCAGACGATTACTGGACCAAGTCAATGAAGCTTATGGGTAGTGACGATAATAATAGTCCATCACAACACACCGATAAATTAGTCGCTAGCAACAATTCACCAGCAGAAGTTGCGAAAAAGGAACTTGAAGCATTCATGGCTGATAATATTCAATTGCCAACTGAATTATTGGAAGATGGAAACATATATTTTTCCGAATCTGGCTCCCATTGCTCAACGTTTCCATGCTGCACCACTTAGTAGCCTTTCATCTGAACTACAATTCAAAGTTGGTAAACGTGTGATTACTGACACGCTCTCTCGATTTCTGCCACAGAGTGTAGAGATGCTCATCTGGTTAAATTACAATGTTTGCGCAGTGTGCTATAGCATTTTCACAGTCCTCAAGGAACACAGAGAGTTCAAAAACAAACGCAAAGACACAGAACATGAATATCAATTGGCTGCTGAGCTCGACATATTACCGAAGTCAAGCGACAGCGCGATAAAGAAGACTAACGGAAAGGAAATAAGGTACGTTATTATTAATAAACTAAAAGGGATCTTATTAAAAGGAATGTTATTAACGTTAACGACATCACTTCTTGAAAATTTTAGTAAAGCTGCTTTTGTATCCCATATTTCACAGCAAAATTACTGTTTTTTTTAATGTTTATCATTCTCAAAGTTTAATTTTTAGCTCAGCGGCAGAACACTCGCCCAGAAAGCGAAGGCCAGGGTTCACGGTCTGGTCGAGGAGGGAAATATGAGTGGTTTATCCTTGCGTTCAGTTCAGAATGACTCAGTCGTTAAACGAGTACATTAGTGAAGTGCTCTTGTCACAGAGGGGAAATAATCTCCGACATTCGCAATAAACCTAACCCTGCCAGCGGTATCCGCCTAGGGACTGTGAAACCCTAGGATCTTTCTTGAAAGATACCAGACAGGATGTAAATCCCTCCTGGGAGATGAAGATTATTTATTTGTGTATCATGTCTATTTTTATTTGCAACACCCTAAAAATATCTGCAAAAGTTCAACCAGGCCAAGTTGAATAATATTGTAAAGAATATAAATTTGCCAAAAATAAAAAGACTTAAGACTTTAAGAGAAAAACGTGCTTACATCAAACACACGCATTTCACTTTACAGTAAAAGAAAAGAACTTCTTAAATATTTTAGAATAGAAGATAATTTAATATATCGCTGCATTACACCTAGTCTGTTAAAGGAGATAAGAGGTTGAGTCTTACGATATAAATGATTGGCGCTTGTTTTTTTCAGTAATTCGAAAAGAAGTATTAAGTGTGTGTTGTCGTAAAATGGGTATCTATACGGCTTGACAACGATTGGGAACTCAACGAAATTAAAAGAAAAGAAAAGTATGAGCGTATAGAAAAGATTTTAAATCTTATCAAATATACAGAGCACGAGTGAATGATATGTGTTGACTTAAAAATGGCTAATTTCTGCAAGGAAAAGGGTTCTGACCGTGAGTGATGGCGATCTGTAAAATAGAAAAGGAGAGTATACAAAATATTCAAGCTTCCTTTGGTTATGGGACAGCAGTTCAAAGGCAGAACATTATTTCAAACAAATCTGGCTATAACAAACTTCACTTACTGTCGGAGAAAAAAAAATTAATTAATCCATATTTAGTGTGCAAGAGATATAATCCTATTTCCTCCATCTGACATATCAAACTAGGCCTCATTAAAGAATATATAAAGCTTTAGATTCAAACGGCTAGTGTTATAAATACATAATTTGAAAATTACCAAGTTTAAGTTATGAAAAAATCAAGGTGGAAATTTTTGACTGCCCACGAATAAGTACATTAATGCTGCAAATTTCGCTAGAAAGTCTTATGAAAGAATTTTTTTTTAGTAGTGAAAGTATCAGAACTTTTTTCAAAAAAATCATTTCTATCGTTATTATGTAATTATACTGTAGTTTGAACTGTTTGTATTATATTAGTTAATTCATTAAATTAATTATAAAAATTTTGTTTTTAAACTACATTTTATACATGAATAAACCTAAGTCTAATTTGCAAAATATATATATATAATATATATATATATATATATAATATATATATATATATATATATATATATATATATATATATATATATATATATATATATATATATTATATATATATATATAAGAAAGACGGATCCAAAATGGTGGCAAAGTATAGATAGATAAGAAAGTGAGATCCGCTCTCAATAGCAAAAGAAACCCCTGAATGACTTCTAGACTATTATTATGTGTGTTAAAAGATAATTTTCTATATCAGAGATTGACGTCACCTTTGCTTTTGGACTTTATTAAATTAGAATTCCTTTTCTTCTCTAAATTCCAAAAAAATCATGTTTAAATATATTTGACATAAATAAAGAGAACTCTTAAATTCCATTGAGAAATTTTGGGCTCCAAATCTACAACTTATTATTTTACTTATTAATACTATTCAAAATCTTTGCTATTTAATTTTAAATTTTTAATGTTAATATTGAATGATTTTTATGTTTTATTTGTAATGAACATTCAGTTTTTGTGTTTCTTTATTTGTGTGAATATTTTTAATACTAATTTTAAAATTCTTATTTCCTTACTCTATTTTTCTCACTGATTATAATCTATCTCACTTTCAGAAGCTCTCGTATGCGTTCTCAATAAATAATTTAAATTAACAACAGTAGTTTAACTTTGGGAGAGTTGCTCTCTTTTTATATATATATATATATATATATATATATATATATATATATATATATATATATATATATATATATATATATATATATATATATATATATATATATATATATATATATATATATATATATATATATATATATATATATAGAAATTATTAAATTATTAATGTTGACAATCTAGAAGTATTTACCAGTCAAAAATATTTGCAAGAAAACAAAAAAAATAAATAAATAAATAAAAATAAAAATAAATAAATGAATAAAAAAATAAAAATAAAATGCAAATTAAAGAATTTAAAAAACGCGCCATGATACTTCCGAACTTACTAATCATAATTTTGAGTATAAAGTGTTTTATAAATGTTCTATAGAAGTTGACAAAAGTGTTAACTACAGGAATGACCATATATAATAAATAAAAAAAAAACTAAATTGGTGTAATAATTTCGGGTTTGTTAATACATATCAGAATTAAACAATGTCAACTGGGGCCCTTCCATTACGTATTCATTCGACTTGTGGAGGTGGACCAATATTTAAAAATATATAGGTCTATATCAAGTCAAATACTATTTTATTTTTTGTAGCTGCGGTACTTGTCTATTAATCGCTCTGCTCGCACTTCTCTATCGAACCTTCTTAATAGGTTAGGTTAAGTTAGGTTATGTTAGGTAAGGTTAGGTTAAGTTAGGTTAGATTAGGTAAGGTTAGGCTAGGTTAAGTAAGGTAGGTTAGGTTAGGTTAAGTTAACTTAGGTTAGGTAAGGTTAGGTTAAATTAACTTAGGTTTGGTAAAGTTAGGTTATGCTAACTTAGGTTAGGTTATTTTTTATCTTAGTTAACTAGGGATTTTAAAAGAAAATGGCACCTATACCGGAGAAGAACCTAATAAATTTGAATGGTTACACCACTTTTAAAAATGTTTAATATTAAAAAAAATGTAAGTAATGTCTTTCAAAAGTATCATCATGCAATTTGGCGGGAAATTGACTAATATTGGAAGAGGGAGGGAGTAGGAGGAACCAGCTGGAGGAGAGACGAAATCGATTTCCCTTGAAACCCAGTAACTCCGTCTGCCATTAATTTATTTAAAGAGACAGCCAATATGGAGGTAATATTTTAGTTTTAAATTAGGCCCTAACTTACATATTACAAATACAATTAAAAAAAAAAAAAAGAAAGATGACCCCATCCTCCCTTTCCTGCCATTCTGGAGTTGTTTGATGAAATTTATTGTACCTTAATATTAATATTACTGATGTTTTTTTTTATTTAAATATTTTAATAAGTGTGGCCACTGAAATTTAATATTAATGTCATTTCCTAAGAAACTATTAAATAAAATTAATATATATATATATATATATACTATATATATATATATATATATATATATATATATATATATATATATATATATATATATATATATATATATATATATATATATTATATATATATGTATATATATTAGTGATGACATCCACATCCGCGGAGCAAAATCATCAAAATTAACATCCACATCCGTATCTGCATCTGCATCGTCATCTGCATTAGCACTTGCAAAAATTATACATCCGCATCCGCACTTGAAGAAAATTCTATATCCGCATCCGCATCCACAAATGAGAAAATATGATTTGCGGATCCATCACTATATATATATATATATATATATATATATATATATATATATATATATATATATATATATATATATATATATATATATATATATATATATATATATATATATATATATATATATATATATTCCATACAGAGATGAAATTTCTGAAAATACTTTTCCATTTTAATTTATTCCCAAAGTTCCAAAGTGGAAAAAAGTATTAACGAGTATCTCACTAATATCTTCAGACCCACCCTTCATTTTCCTACTGTACTCAAACAAAAAATATACTTAAAACTTCCGTATATTGTATCATTTACATCTTGACTTAATAGAAATATTCTCAATATAATTGAATCTACATTTCCACAATGCCAGTTCATTCTTATAAATTTTAACTCTCTCTCAATTTAAAGCTTCTTCAGACACAAGGAGTCTGACCCAGTGCTTCTCAGATTCTCATTAATTTATTTATGTAAGTGTGCCAGTTGTAATGCTGCGAATGTATAGCCAAACTGGTCTACAATTAAAAGTGAGAATTGATATGTATAGAGGAGTTTCCTTTAGTACGGACCTTCCTCTTTGCTCTTCTGTACACTTTGCCATAAAAGACCATGGATATACTCACTCTTTTTATTCTTCTAATTTCTCTATTCTTCAACATGCATCTCCCTTCCTGATCGTAGGATTTTCAAGTTTCATATATAAAAACTCATTGCCCATCTTTAAATCTTCTTCTATTGTCCGTTTCACTCAATAATGGAGTCCTTTTTACCAAAATATTCAAGCCTTTTTATTTTTATTTATGTTATTTCAATTTAAATATTATTACTTTATTTTTTATTATTTTATTGCAATTATTATTATGTTAAATATCATACAGATTGTTAATGAATTTATATTTTGATTATATTTTAAAATAGAAATTAGTAAAATTTATTGAAGATATTTTAAAACTTAAGTATGCCCTTTAGGTCTTTTAATAGATTAATATATATATATATATATATATATATATATATATATATATATATATATATATATATATATATATATATATATATATATATATATATATATATATATATATTAGGGTTGGCCGACGCACCGCACCGGTGCGGTGCGGTGCGTTGGTGCGGTCATTTTGGTGCGGTGCGGTGCGCAACACATTTTCAGCAACCCGGTGCGGTGCGGTGCGGTGCGGTGCGAAAGAAAAAATAAAAGTGCGGTGCGGTGCGGTGCGCAAAGAAAAATCAACGGTGCGGTGCGGTGCGGTGCGTGGTGCGGTCTCTGGTGCGCACCGCACCGAAGTTGATGTATCCTGCTATAATCATCAATTCGTCATATATATATATATATATATATATATATATATATATATATATATATATATATATATATATATATATATATATATATATATATATATATATATATATATATATATATATATATATATATATATATATATATATATATATATATATATATATATATATATATTTAAAGGGAACCGTCTAAAAAAAAAAATTTGAAAATAATAAAAAAAAATATATAAATATATATATATATATTTTTAATTTTTATATTTAAGTAAACTCCATGTAGCCTCTATATTTTGGGTGTAAGGTGCAGTTTGAGGATCCACAAAATTTTTACTGGGGTTCAAAGTAAGATGTTTTAAAAAAATGTTTTTTACGACAATTTTTGGGCTAAAAAATTTAAATTGGGTAATATACCCAGCATATGTCTAAGGGGGGCTATGCCCCCCGTACCCCCGACCCGTGAGTGATGATGATATTGTCGACTACTTTTCCATTTCTACGATTTGGGGTATTTTCCATTCCCTCAAAAGGACTTGTGCCTATATATATATATATATATATATATATATATATATATATATATATATATATATATATATATATATATATATATATATATATATATATATATATATATATATATATATATATATATATATATATATATATATATATAATAAGAGAACTGATGGCCAGGGACAGGTGGCATGCACATAAACCCTGCAGGTATGCACCGTCCCCTAGTTATATGCCACGATGTGTCAGGGTTACGGGGGTTCCCACTGTGGGGCACCACATTATCCCCATTATGTATAACTATGTGCTGTATATTAACAATGTTACTACTCGTTCTGTATGTTTCAGTTTTCTCCAATTGATGTTTGTTGTAGTGGTGCGTTAATTTTTCTCTTCAGTTATATATATATATATATATATATATATATATATATATATATATATATATATATATATATATATATATATATATATATATATATATATATATATATATATATATATATATATATATATATATATATATATATATATATATATATATATATATGCACCCTTGATTAGCCTACCAAATTTACCTATTTGTTTTTAAGGACAAATTATTCAACTTTAGAATTTTCCCACCATCCTATTTCATGTTTTCTCAGGTTCTTGAGTCTTTGAACAAATCCCAAGTCTGTATTTTAAACCTGATCCTTCAATTAGTAATTAATAATTAGCTTAATTAATTCCATTGGCTTACATTTTTAAAATGCTTCAATTTCTTTAAATGTTCTGTTCTGAATATCACGAAAGTTGTACTGTAGATTTTCTGTATGACCGACATCACCTTATTATTTTTAATTTTGCAAAATTTCAATTAATTAATTAATAATTCAATTAAATATATTTTTTGGCTTATGTTCTATATCTCTGTATCTGCAGATCCGATTTTGGTAAAATTTGTACAGTTGACTCTTTGTATAGCATAGAACAACTTATTATACTTACCTATTAATTTTTTTAATTAGTTAATTAATTAATTAAATTATGTAATTTTTAATTAACATTACGTAATGTTATGCAATCTTTAATTAATATTACGTAATATTTTTGCCACATAGCTTCCCGTCATTTTTGTTTCCAAAACATTGATAAATAACTTTTCACTAAAAGTGAAAATTTGTAAAACAAAATAACGGTGTTTCTATGTATTTTCACACCATTTTCTTCACATCATTTGGTTTGTTTTCTTAAGTAGTTTTTTTTCATATTAATCTCTAATTAATTAAAATTCGATTTGATTAATTATAATTATTCAATCTGGCACGTCAAAGGTGGGTACTTGGCATTTTTTTCCCCTTTAAAAGTGGCGGAGCGGCCTTTTTCCGCCAGTTGTTTCTTGAATTTATATACGTATCGGAAGGTTCTGCCCATCCTCCCTTGTTCCATCTGAAGGGACCTTCTCGTATAAAAATTTCACATTTTATTTCAGCTGTGTGTGTTTTACGTGCATATAAAGTAATAACACATGAGATATCTCTTTGAATTACACTTTGCATATATATATATATATATATATATATATATATATATATATATATATATATATATATATATATATATATATATATATATATATATATATATATATATATATATATATATATATATATATTTTATTTCAGCTTAATTAATATTTCTATAAATTTTTCTGTACCATTATTTTTTAAGCATTATGAGCACATATACTGATATACCAAGTGAGACGTCTGATGATTTCGAAGTGATTCAATCTGTATCTGCAAAAACAAATCCACAAATAGAAACTGGACAATCAAGAAGTCTTTCATTGTACCATAAAATTTAAGGATCTTGATTCATGCTTTGAACAAAACATTTCTGCGGGTAAAAAGAAGTGCAAAATTTGCCAACTAAAGTTATTACCAAAGCCATTTAATATGCGGAGACACCTGTCTAGATGCCATCCTGATATTTTTAAGAATATTGAATCTAAAAAAGGAAAAGGTCCCCCTTCGATTGAAAATTTTTTGCAATCTAAGCAGTCTTTAAAAAGAAAAAAGAGAAGTACAGAACAACTGCCTGAAAAAAGTCGCGAGGAAATTGATAAGGCATTAACCAAATGGATAGCTGCTGACTTACTACCTTTTAGATCAGTGGAATCGCCGGCTTTCAGGTAGGATATATATATATATATATATATATATATATATATATATATATATATATATATATATATATATATATATATATATATATATATATATATATATATATATATATATATATATATATATATATATATATATATATATATATATATATATATATATATATATATATATATATATATATATATATATATATATATGATGGATTTGTACGGTCTTTTTTTGTTTTATCTTGAAGTGAACTAGATCACGATTTAGTCTTCCGTTATAATCATTTGGCACATAAGAATTATAATGTTATCACAAAGTTTCGCTGATAAATATTTAACAACTTTTTTTAATATATCAGAAAAATATTATATATCAGATATTTTAATTATTAAACCACTTAGATATTAAAGCACAAAAACAAGTACCAAACTTATTATAATTATCTTATTAACGTGTATATTCTATATTGGTTCCATCCGGCTTGTTTCAAAATTCACTAAACCGAAAAATGACTCTGAGAATCATAGTCGCTAATTAAAAAGTAGTTTTCAAATAATATTTAAAGTAATATTCAAATTATTAAATCAATTAAAATAAAATACATTTACAGTAAAAGAAAATAAAATAAATTAATTTTAATAATAAAAAAAAATATATATATATATATATATATATATATATATATATATATATATATATATATATATATATATATATATATATATATATATATATATATATATATATATATATATATATATATATATATATATATATATATATAACAAAACTTTATTTATTGTAAATGAGCATTCTCAATAACAATTATTTATTCTATATATATATATATATATATATATATATATATATATATATATATATATATATATATATATATATATATATATATATATATATATATATATATATATATATATATATATATACAACAAAACTATGTTTATTTATTGTAAATCAGCATTCTCAATAACAATTATTTTATCTCTATTTATTTAAAGGGAGCTTTTGAACTTACTGAATCCCGATTACGAGCCACCAACTCGCAAAGTTCTTGCAACATCTAAGTTGTCAGCTTTATACGACGAAATGTTTCAAACTATTAAAGAAGACATTGGAAAATGTGCATCATATAGCGTAACATTTGATATTTGGACATGTACGAAGAACCAAAATCAGTTTTTAGCTATTACTGGTCATTTTGTAAATGCTCAGTGGAATTTACAATCGTACTGCATAGGATGTTTGCCATTTAATGAAGCGCATACAGGTGAAAATATTGCTTCTTCTATTAATAGATGTATAAATTCTATGGACCTTAAAATTCCATCATTTGCGGTTACAGATAGTGGGACTAATGTTGTAAAGGCTTGCCAAAAAATGAACCTAGAAAGAATTTCTTGTATAGCACATACTATAAATTTGTGCTTAGAACCAATAATATTCCAGAAATCAAGTCATGAATCTCCAGTACTCAATTTAATGGAAAAAATAAGAGCTATTGCTTCTATCTTTAAAAGATCACCGAAATTATGGAATGAATATAAGTCCATATATAAAACAGAAATGAAAACTAACATTGATCCCAATAAGATTCCAAGAGATTGTAGAACTCGTTGGAACAGCTCTTTTCCTATGATTGAGGAGGTAATTAAACAAAAAGAACCTCTTGAAATTGCAGCCTTAAAGTTGAAAACGCCTGTATTGGCGATAACACAAGAAGAAAAAGAAATGCTTCAAGATCTCTGTACACTTTTGCAGCCGTTCAAAGAGGCTTCTTTAATTTTATCTGGTAGCAAGTACCCTACTTCATCAATAATTTTTCCATCAGTTTTTGCAATTAGTTCTCAGATGAGCAAAGTACAAGTTGATGAGAGGTTGGTAGCTGAAAAAAATCAAATTCAACAAGAAGTAAACCAACGCCTAATTCCCTACTGTCGCAATGTTAATTGTTTAATAGCTACCTATTTAGATCCTAGATTTAAGAAAAAGATTTTTTCAGAAAATGATAAAGAATTAATCTATGAAGGGATATCATCGTTTTACACATCTGTTTGCAAAGAAAAGCCTTTTCCAGAAGAAGAGCAATCCTTAAAAAAAAGAAGAGACAGTGAAAGAATATTTAAGACCTCAGCTGAAACTTTTAAAAGCCTAATGGTTAGCCACAGCAGCAGTGATGAAGAAGAAATGACCAAAATTTCGGCTTTAAACAGTGAGTTAGAATTATACAACAGCTTTAAGTATAAAGAAAAGACCGAAATGGATCTTCATTCTAACCCGCTGGAGTTTTGGAAAAAAAAACACAAATTTATTTCCGATTCTTAGTGATGTGGCTAAAACATTTTTAGCCATTCCGGCAACATCTGTAGAAAGCGAAAGAATGTTTTCAAAAGCAGGGGATCTAATATCTGACAGAAGAACAAGACTTAGCTCCAAAAATGTAGAAAAAATAATATTTGTAAACAGAAATTTGGAAGCTATATATATATATATATATATATATATATATATATATATATATATATATATATATATATATATATATATATATATATATATATATATATATATATATATATATATATATATATATATATATATATATATATATATATATTACAGCCAGTATTAACATTATATTCCTGTGAACTATAATAAACTTTCTCATGTTCCTATGATTTAAAATTGAGCTTCAATTTGTGTATATTAAATTTTTTTATTTTTTTACTTTTAATGTATTTTTTGTATATGCAGTGTAGGATTTGCTTCTAGTAATAAAGGTATTGTAAAAACATTTTTCGTTTTAAATCCAATTTTTCTCCAATGTCAACATAACAACAATCGGAAAAAGAAATATTTAAAAAATCTTTATAAATTTATCTAAAATCAATGATTTCAAAGAACAAAAGACAATCACTAATGAATTAATTTCTTTAAAATACGAACTTTGGCACAAATTATCATTCATTTTAGTTAGGTGGTTTAAAAGATTAATACATTTATTTCTAAATGATGCTGGATACTATATACCCTAGTTTATTTACCCTTTAAGAATGAAATAATTGCCACATTTAAACGTCACATTTCCTTAGGATAAAATAGTGTCTTTGAACTTTTTTTTTTTTTTTTTTTTAAAGTAATTCTTTGAGCTTACCAAAGATCATATTTTAATTAAATAAAGGACAATAGGTATTATATAAAAAAAATGGTACTGCAAAAAGAATCAACAGAGCTCCTTAAAACTTGAGAAAACTCAGTTATTTTATATATATCCAGAGTTCGTCAAGATGCTCTTATATATAATTTGGTTTCATAGCACCATCATTACGAATGCCACTTAATTGCCCTTCTGTAAGATTGAACGTGTGTGTTATAAATGATTTATCACCCAAGTACTTTCTTCTGTGCACAAGTTTAGAATATATTGTTTGAATTTGTTTCTAAGAATTGAAATGTGTTCATGGTTCTATATACCTCGTGAACACACCTTCTTTGCCAAAAATTTTCATTAGGTATAAAACAGTTAACAGTTTAATTAAGAAATCCAGCTTCACTACTTTTAAAATTTATTTATTTATTTTCAGTTTTTTTACTTAATATAGCTAAACTTGTTTAATTCAGAATTACAAAAAAAATAAAAATATTCATCATCTTCATGAATATTCATCATTCATTCGTCTTTGAAACAAAGTAATTAAAATATTTGTTTTTTTGAAATATTAGCATCTTGAACCGGAATTAATTTTTTTTTATATCGGTAGTTGCTCCTACATCGAATCTTATCCAGTAAAAGTTCATCCGTTACTCTTCTAAAAACGATACTCCAACCCTATATATATATATATATATATATATATATATATATATATATATATATATATATATATATATATATATATATATATATATATATATATATATATATATATATATATATATATATATATATTTTACCCCCTCAAAATTGTCACACTACGGCTGAAATAATTCGAGAAGGTTCTAAATATAGGAGCTTCATACAATTTTTTACGTTACGTGCATGTGAACAGGTATCCCGTACATACGTTTACTCTTAAGTTACAGCGATAGGAAGACGGTGTGTTATAACAAGATGCCGATTGCCATAGAAATGTATGAATTGAGAAACAAACGAACTCCAATTGTGATTGGATTGTAGTTGTTAACCTTAATATATCACTGTTGCAGAGCGGTAGTTTAATCGTTTACGGTAGTGGAAATAATCGGAAGATCTACCCGTCCCGTCATTTGTCCCGTGATTAATGTATGCAAATAGTAACATTGCAACAGAGGGCCACAGCCATAGTTACCTTGGACGTAGGTTCAACGTTGAACATACAAGTATCAGAAGAGTCGTACATCGGTGCTAGGAGACCAACGAATACCGTAGACGACAGGGGCAAGGCAGACTAAGCTCGACAATACCTCGTGAAGGCCGATTTATAAGGCTACCCACAGTGAGGGAGCATCTTCATAGCAGCAAGAAGCCTCTAGAAACAGTTGGCGTAATACATGGAAAACGTATAAGTTCTGATACGGTTCTCAGATGGCTTCGCATAAACGGGTTTCGGCCAGAAAGGTCTGGAAGAGGGCCATTTCTCACGAAAAATCATCGTACAACGATATCCTTTGTCCATTGGCCATTTCGCTAGTAGGGACGTGTCCTATTTAAAGACTAGTCCAGATTCAATCTCCATAGTTCCGACTGACGTCCAAGGGTGTATCAGCAGCCCAACGGAAAATACGTAGCGTGTAAAATTAAAGGTTAGGTGCCATATGGTGGTGGGTTGGTCATGGTCTGGGGAGATATTTCTCTAACCGCCCGTATAAACCTCTGCATCCTTCGTGAAGGGTCCCTGACCGACGAACAATAAATTACAAAAATCCTTGAACCTTATAAAATACCTTATACGCCAAACATCGGTTCGGGGTTCATCCTTATGAAAGAAAATACTTGGCATCCAGGTGTGCTCACGAGTACCTACAGTAGTGCAGATTCAAATTGACAAGTTCCGAAGGTCTTTATAAATTTGGACCTAAATCCCATCGAGCATGTATGAGAAATGTTGGAACGACCACTATGACAGCTCAACCTACTACCAATGACCCTGAATGAACTTCGGCAGACCAAAGTCGGCCTATGGAACGCAATCCTTTAGTATAATAGACGGAACATTATATTCAGCATGGAATGATGATCCTAATCCATCATAACGCTGAGAGGTGGTGATATATGGTAATGGGGCACCATCAACACATCCAATTAACAAACCATATACCTACAGGTTCATTCCCGTTTTGGGCATTAAACCTCTGTCTCCATGTATAGTTTTTGAAGAGACCGTTTCCGTATCCCTTTGCACACCATCTGTGTATGTTGTAACTCTCGACATTTATGAACAATACTAAACATATCGTGATCTATATCCTGTATTTTTTCATGCTATTATGTTCCTTATGTTCACTGGTACGATAATTTTGCGAGGTAGCATATTTCAATGTCAGAAATGCATTGAACGTTGTGTCGAGTAGAAAGATGACATCGAAAATCTCCATATATATATATATATATATATATATATATATATATATATATATATATATATATATATATATATATATATATATATATATATATATATATATATATATATATATATTATGGAAAGTAACTCAGAAATTTTACGTTCAGAAAGAGACTTGAGAGAATTTGGGTGAACGAAAGACCTGATAAGACGAAAAGACCTAGACTCCATCTTTTCCAGAGCATCATGAGTGGAACCATCTCAGATCTGTGAAACGTACTCCATATTGTGATCCTTCCATGAAAGATTACGATTACGAGAAAAAGACATAGCGAGAATATTAAAGACAGACGAAGGTTGTAAATGTCAGAATTGCATTGAACGTTGTGTCTAGTAGGAACATGACATTGAAAATCTCTATATTTTCTCTGCTCTCTGCGAGAAAGACGAGAGGTTGACTACTCCAGTATCACTATCAAAGCTTTAATAATTGTTGTTGACTATATATATATATATATATATATATATATATATATATATATATATATATATATATATATATATATATATATATATATATATATATATATATATATATATATATATATATTTTACCTCTGATGGGCAAAGGCCTACCAAGTTACTACCAGAGCTAAGAAGCAATCCAAAAATAGGGTCAATTTAAAAGGCCGACATGTCCCGATACACAGAGTTTAAAGATGTGTTAGTCATATGAACTTGTAAAAATAGATGATGGAATTGTGTTCCAGACTTTACCAGTAGAGTACATGTAAGATTGAGCATAGCGGTTAAGTTTGGGGTCGGAGAGGTGGACGCCAAAAGGATGAGAGTATATATATATATATATATATATATATATATATATATATATATATATATATATATATATATATATATATATATATATATATATATATATATATATATATATATATATATATATATATATGCTTCAATTGTATATGTCGGTGCGGTGCGGTGCGTGGTGCGCTGATTCCGGTGCGGTGTGGTGCGCTTAGATTAGAATTTGGTGCGGTGCGGTGCGGAGCACCGCATTTTTCTTCCGGTGCGGTGCGGTGTGGTGCGCAACAAACGACAGTTGGTGCGGTGCGGTGCTCGACGACATGGTGCGGTGCGGTGCGGTGCGGTGCGGAAAATTCCGGAGCTCGGCCAACCCATATATATATATATATATATATATATATATATATATATATATATATATATATATATATATATATATATATATATATATATATATATATATATATATATATATATATATATATATATATATATATATATATATATATATATATATATATATATATATATATATATATATATATATATATATATATATATATATATATATATATATATATATATATATATATATATATATATATATATATATATATAT
>SEYY01014464.1:0-2500 GCA_009176605.1 Armadillidium nasatum | reverse complement strand
ATAATATATATATATATATTATATATATATATATATATATATATATATATATATATATATATATATATATAAGTGAAACAGCAGTAGTATAATCATTGTTTTTTTTTTATGAATGAAATACAAAAATTATTTTAAAAATTGTTAAAAGCATAGTTATACCTTAAAACGTTTTTTTTTTAATATTTAAAAAAAATAGAAAACGGGATTTTAAAGAAACTGAGGAAGCACAAAAACTCATATTAAACGATCTCAATTCCATAATAGATCTTCCTTCACAATGCCGACGACCTTTCTAAATAAAAGCATCATTTTTGTTGCCTTTCGCGATTATGTAAATGAAGAACATCTTCTTTGAGTGTATATATGTGTATATATGTATATGTTGTGTGCATGAATGTACGTATGTATACTTGCGTGTACATTTGTTTTCCCATGTAAGAAATGTCGTTTCCTTTTTTCAAATTCAACAAAAGAAAGACTTCAATGGAAGATGTTCAAGCCATTATACAACGCAAATTACTTTAAGAGATAGATGGATAGGTATTTTCAGATCCTTCACGCTGATTTGAATTTGTATATAAATATATACATATTTTTTTGGAAAGGTTTATATACCAATGGGAGGCAAAATTCGAAGAAAATTTTTTTTAAAATATATATAATAGTGGTTAAAATGATAGTTACATGTACGAATGATTAAATGATTGTGGGGCTGTATAGTTGTTTGGTTATGTGGTTGTACAGCATTGAGATTTATTGGCTAAGGAACTATTTTTTTATTTTTTTATTTTTTTTTTTGTCAGCATTAACAGCTTTTACAGCATGAAGATCTTTTTTCGTTACCAGTAACAGCTATTATAAGGTAATGATTTTTTATAACTAGAAACAACTGAAACAGCATTCAACCTGTTCTGAAAAAGGAAAAACCCTCTCAAACCATTAACTACCGTCCCATTTCTTTAACCTTCGTTCTTTCTATAGTTTTCGAATATATCCCTAACAGGAAAATTTGGAAACATCTTAATTCTTCTAATCTTATCTCTGATCGCCAGTATGGCTTTTGTAAAAAATACTCCACTGGTGATTTTTTTTATCTTCTCTCTGACTCTTGGTCCTCCGCTCTTCGGCATTTCGGTAAAGTTTAATTTCGGTGAATATTTTGCTGTCGCGCTGGACGTATCTAAAGTTTTCGATAGAATCTGGCACAAAGCTTTGACTTCCAAACTTCCTCTCTGTAATTTTAGTAGTCCTCTGACCTTTGTCCACTAGAGGTTAGAAAAAAGTACACCACCTTCTCCAAATTTAGAATATATATACCCATGAAGAAACAAAATTACGCAAAAAATTTGTCATGGCAAATTTTACGTACTACTGAATTTCAAGCTTCTACTTTTTTTCTGAAAACTAACATCATATGAGATGGAAGTGGGGGACAGAGCGAAGCAACTCCACCTTCAAGACTTAAACCAGCCGGCAACTGTACATCATTGAGATATATCTTACAAATTTTATTTAAGACAGTTGATTTGTCTAGAGCAGTTTAGTCCTCTGATCGAAAACAGTAGGCAAGAGGAAAAAATATCACATTCTAGTTGCTTTTTTGGGTTTCTAACCAAACCATCAACCCATATTGAGACTTAACTACAATGACCATCCTTCCCGAATTTTTCGAGACAGTCCCGATTTTTTACAGGGTTATTCGGGACGGACATTTGTTCCGATTTTTAGATTTGGCAAAAATTATTTATGCAGCCAGCCAGAGGGCGCAGTGCGTGGGACAGAAGAAGGTAAAAATGTATATATAATTTTTTTGAAAATTTACAAACAACTATTATTAAACAACACTTTATATTAAAAATCACTCCTTATAGATCCCTTAAAACCCTACGGGCAGTGTTTTGAGGGGGAAAAGAAATCTTCCAGAAGCGTCCGAATTTTCTCAGAAAAAAATGTCACTTTCCACTAAGGTGACCATTTTCTGAGTAAAATCGGACGCTCTGAACATTGACCCCGTCCCCCTCCCCCCCCCCCACCCCTCCGGCCTGCCCACAAATATCCTGCTCGTAAAGGTTTTAATGATTAAAAGAAAGTTGTTTTAATATAAAAAGAAATAAAATGTTGCTTCAAAACAATCATATGGTTTATTAGATAGGACAGAAAAAAAAGATCACGCTTTTTAACTTAAACAAAGTTGGAAAAAACTAATGGTAAATTACCTCGCCAAAAAAAAAAATGCGAGACACGGCTATAAAATCGGAAGGATGTACCTTACTTTACACCAAACTCACTTTAAAGCAATCGCAAAGAAACTGAATTGGGTTATAATTATTTTTACGTATTTAATTTTAATTTCTCATTTTTGCTTTCCTTGAAGTATAAAAACGTAAAATTTGTGAATGAAACTTGGTGAGATATTCGGAAAATTTATACGCGTTAATTAATCCATTTAACAATTTCTACGCTATTGGATGAAACGTAACAGAAAAAAAGCATTGGAAAA
>SEYY01014463.1:7500-13127 GCA_009176605.1 Armadillidium nasatum | reverse complement strand
CATCTCACATTAGTTGTTGCTACAATACATATTATTCAGGTCACTCTTAATATTTTTCTTCACGACAATTACATTCAAGTTAGGTTCTATTTTTTCCTAACTGTTATTTACATTTCACCCAGAGATTAGACACTTCGTCTTCTATATCATGGGAGGAACTTGTTACTCTTTTTCTTGGTGACTTTTTGCCGGGTTAGTATAGTCACTGGGAAGTGGAGTAACATCTCTCTATACTAACGCTATAACAACGAACACTGCTCTTCTGAGCTCTCTCGTCGCATACCTCCTCCATTGAGAAGAGCTCGTGAAACCCGCCTTTCTACACAGTCTCATCCTTTCTCTGTCTATCTCAAATCCCAGACTTAATCGCTATTCTCAATCCTACATATACTCTACTGTTAAAGTCTGTTTTCCCAACTTCCTTTGACTTGTACACTTTGAAACCCCGGGTTTCTGCACATGGCCTATAATGACCAAGTTACGACATTTTCAACTCCGGTGGAAATTGGTAGGCCTCTGGCCTTTGCCCACCGGAGGAGATTTAAAAAAAAAAAATTAAGCTTCCATAAAGTAGAGTTGCTGAATCTGAAATAGAAACCTCCGTATCAGACACCTAATTTTCATTTGTTGAATTTCAAATGTCCGACCCCAACTCCCGAATCGAAAATTTCTTAAGTGGGATTTTTTTATTATTTTCAAACACTTCTATCGTTGTTGAATTATATAGTTTGAAAACATAGAATGTCAAAAGCAATCCATTCATTTTTTATTAGTCAGAACCTTTTTCGTATATTCGCTTTCTTCTATATATATATATATATATATATATATATATATATATATATATATATATATATATATATATATATATATATATATATATATATATATATATATATATATATATATATAATAAAATTATATCGATTTTTATATTTTATTAGAATGAAAATTATATCAATTTTTTTTTAATATTTGTAATATTTGCAATGACATTTAGGAATGATATATCGACTATAGGAATGATATATCGATTATTACGGTATTGTTTCTGCCGGTTTATGATATATCGGGGATGACATGCATTATTGAGAGTTTTGAATTGAGGTTTAAGAAGATAGTTTGTTAATAATACGTGAATGCTGTTAAATGTTGTAAAAACCTTTGTGAAATATATTAAATGAAAATAAAATACCAAAGTAAGAGTATTTAAAAACCCAATAAATTAAGATTAATATAAACAAAAAGAAAATAATACAGAAAAGGTAAGAATTACTTTTGTTTTAACAACAAGAAAGGCCTAGAAAGGCTAAACCAAGATCCCTTTAAATGCAAACCCTACAGAGTGACCGAATAATGGAACAAAAATAAAGAATAAATAAATAAACAGGAGTTTTTTTTTTTGAAGAAAAAAAAAAAAACCTCCAGAAAAAAAATTTTAAAGAAATTAAATAAATAAATAAGATAAATAAACAGTTTTTATTACCGAGGCCTAGATCTTTACCGTAAAGAAACGCTAGCATTCACGTGAAGAAAATAATAAAACAATAGCAAATAAAACAAGCCAGAAATAAAAATAAATTAAGAATAAATTTTATGAAGAATTAATTGAAATTTTAGGAAATTTTAAAATTCTTTAATCCTGCAACTGAAAATAAGATAGAGCCCTAAGCTACTCTGGCCTAGTTTATGCCACGTAAGTAACCTGATAATACTGAACTGTAGTATGCCCTAAAATTCTTTAGTTTTCATCATTAGTATCAAATGAAAAGTGATTTATAGTGAAAGTGCTTTAGAAAACTGTGATATTTAATAATATAAAATAACATTTAAACAGCAAGTCACATATTATGATTATATATATATATATATATATATATATATATATATATATATATATATATATATATATATATATATATATATATATTCTGCTAGTCTCATACTTTCTCTGTCCAACTCTCTGATCCCAGACTTAACCGCTATGCTCAATCTTACATGTACTCTACTGGTAAAGTCTGGAACACACTTCCTTCATCTATTTTTCCAGCTTCCTATGAATTATGCACCTTCAAACGCCGTGTATCAGGTCATGTCGGCGTTTAATTTGACCCCTAACTTTGATGGAATATTAGTAGGCCTCTGGCCTTTGCCCGACAATCAGAGATAAGGTTAGAAGAATTGAGATTTTTCTAAATTTTCCTATTAAGGATAGATTCTAAAACTTCTGTAGATTCTAAAACTTCAGAAAGAACGGAGGTAAAAGAAATGGGACAGTAGTAGGAAGGATGAGAAAGTTCCCCCATTTTCCGCACTGGCTGAATGAGCGCACGTTTCCAGTAAGAAGAGAAGATTGAAGTAGAAAGACAGACGAAATAATTTACCACGGCAGGGTGCATGCTCAGAAGTACAAATTTTGAGAACCACAAGAGGGATACCATCAAGACCGTTCGCCTTCTTGGTGTTGAGCTCAGAGGGAGCAGAAATGACATTTTAGAGGTAATTATAATTCTAGTCATAAGTGAGTTGCAGGGGGTAGAAGGAGGAAGAATAGCTCCAGAATGGCCTAAGGTTGAATTAGTGGCAAAAGTTTGAGAGAAGAATTCAGCTTTGAAAATCATTCCATGGGAAATCAGAGAAGTACAACCGCAAGTCAACCAATTACCAGCCCTAAGGGCCAGAAACGTTTCCTTGCTGAAGGCGAAAGCCGTTCTTCCCGAGGACTTGAAGAGGCAGGACAAGATACAAAGATAAGAAGGTGATCGGATGAACCCAGAGAAGGAAAGAGTTTAATTGTGTAAGAAGAATGAAAAAAAGTTTAGAAAAGTTCATATATGTTGGGTTCATCTCCGGTCAGGGATACGTGTAGGGAGTTGCATTTACCGCTTAAGGTTGTTCTGGATGGAAAATTGGTAGGCGAGTTCTCCAGCAGGAATTTGAGAACTAGATGAAAGGTTATGTGAGAGTAAATTTGTAAATTTGTAGGTCTTTGGTAGCACCAATCCTATCACAGAGGCCACCAACTCCCAGGTGGTGATGAGTTAATAAGTGACGAGTTTTGGAAGCCTAGCTTCTCCGAGGTAGCTTTATGTTTCGCCATTTTTAATTTTTGATTATTTTTATAAGGTAATGGAAGAGTAAGCCCTTGTAAATTTGTGGGGTACATGTGAAGAAGAGGGAAGGTAGTGGGAGTATAGGCACTCAAATATGGGTCAAGAGTACACTAGAGAACTTCTGAGAAGATGAAACGTGAAAAAGAACAAAGCATAATACAACAGGGTGAAACGGAATCGTCAAGCACAACCTATCGCCCCACTGGTTATGCCCAGTGGGTGGTATATTCATCTCTTCGTATTGCTCTAAGTCCCCTCCCTATATATATATATATATATATATATATATATATATATATATATAATATATATATATATATATATATATATATATATATATATATATATATAAATGGCCTTACGGCACTTAAAGGTTCCACACCCATGATCTATTGTAAGAGGGCGAGTGAAATGAAAGCAAATAAGTGAAATTATAATACTGGGAAAACAAAGAAAATTTGATGCCGCTTCAGAACATTTAACCTTTTTGAATCTTGTTTAGTGAGAAATATAATGGAATCTCTCCAAGTAAAATCAAAAGGAAATGTTTTCACGGAAGATTATCTTGAATAGAGAGTCGATTAGACAAAGGAAGAAACTCATTGAAAAAACTTGAAAATGACCATATTATCTCTGCTCTCTTAAACATCTATGCAAAAATTACCCCTTAAAAAATATACATATTTTCAACTCTTCTCAATGCTCCAATATACTGTCTCAACATGTTCTAGCTTTTACACGGTAAATTTAAGCTAAATTATGTACATTTTTGAAAGTTTAATTTAAACTTTTCGTAAAGCTCATACGGAAGGTTTATCAAAAAAACTGTTTATTTACTAAGTGAAATATTATGGATTTAAAATCTCATATATTTTTGATATTTTAGACACTTCCAAAACCACTATTTTGATTAGGGGAGGATCCAATTTAAAAAAAAGAAATTATTATTTAACCAATTGCCCTGAAATTTGCAGTGTATATGCATTTTTTTCCGTTGAAAACTGTTGATTTTTGACGTTTTTCTGAGTCTGTAACGGTTTGAAAATTATATGGACCTAAACTTTAAAAAAAAGTGGATAACGGGGTCAAATCACTGGTCGAAATAACCTGAAAATATAACTGAATATTTTTAGCCCCAATTGTAATAAACGCGAGCAACAGATTTTTGACATCTGCTTTAGGAAAAAAGACAAGCACTGAAATGTTTTTTTTTTTTTTTTTTTAAATTGGAAAATTTTACCCCTCCGAAAAAAATACTTATTTAAAAAAGACTGCATCTAAGGATTTCTGTTATTTTTGTGGGTGTATAGAGGGACAGGGCTGCAACTTTCTTTCTATACATTATTAAATGCTATTTGTTCTCGAGATATAGCCTCTCAAAGTTTGAAAAAAAAGAAGTTATATCTCGAAACTAACAAATAGAATTGAATGATGTATTGAGAGAAAAATTGTAGCAATGTCCCTCCTCTATACATCCACTGAAAATGAAAATTTTCTTAGTTTAGTTTTTTTTTTTTTTTTTTTTTTTTTTTTTGTTGGGAAGTGTAGAAAAAAAATTTTTTCGGCAGTTCGTCAGAAAAGGACATATGCCTTTTTTTCTATAAAGCGGAGAACAAAACTCTATTAGAAGCTTTTGTAGCCAATAGATTTTTTCAGGACATTCGAAAATTGGTTTAGCCCCACCGTTCATTTGAAAAAGTGGAAAATTTAAAAAATAACTTTTTACCGTTATAAGTACAGAAAAGCGCTAGAAATCAGGAAAAAAAAAAGCTGTAATCAATGCACATTTCAGGGAAATCGGTCGAAAGTTAAAAATTTTTTTCAGATTGGATCCTCCCCTTTGAATAAAGAAAATCATTAAAAAAATGATTGAAATAAATGGTTAAACTTCCTAGTTTTTTCTAAGGATTTTATTCCACTTCTTTCACACTACTGGAATGTTGGATCTGTCTGGGTACAAATTGTAAACATTTCAAGAGTTGTCTGAATAGGGTGAAAGGAATACGAGATAGACCATACGTTAACAACTTCAAGGTCATCATTCTAATATTTCTATTTATAATTGAGTGGACACTTGTATAATAAAAAAAATAAAAATCAGCGTTGAACGGAGCTGTGCTGTTATGTTCTGTGCTGTGCTGTGCTCTGCTGATCCATGACCTCTTGGAGCTGTACGTTGAGGTGCGAAAAAATGTGGTGCTTTCTTTATATCTTTCGGACGTAGTTTTAATGAATGAAATATATGGAAGAACGAAAATTGAATATGTTAAATATTGTAGAATGAAATGTAAGAATGAATAAATTAAGTTGGTTAAAATGTTTATGAAATTTCCAACCCATTCAATGGGATTATTTTTATTATTTTTCGTAAGTTAGGATATACTGTAATTTGTTTTTATTTTATTTTTTAGAGTACTTGCAACCTTTATCCTGTCTGGAACGCAGAATTTGTAAAGGTACTGTTTTTGCTTAATTTATTTTGAATAATAAAATATAACACGGTTATATAGTGTG
>SEYY01014463.1:0-2500 GCA_009176605.1 Armadillidium nasatum | reverse complement strand
TTTGAGTAGAAGCAGAGAGCACATTCGTTTATATATATTGTCTGAATAAAACTTACTAAAATTTGAAATCCCCATGATAGTGATATAAAGTTTACGTAGTAGAGGTATTCTTATGCCTCTACACTCTACAATGTTTTAATAATTAGTGTCCGCTGACTTTCGTAGTTTCAAGATTATGTTGCGACATGCTTCTACATAACTCCCAGTAGCACAAATCATGATAAGCAATGTATTTTTTTAAATTCTCAACTCCGACAATAGTGACATAAAAAAGGAATAGTGGTGGAAAGAGAGTAAAAATAAAGAAGAACAGTAAAGAAAGAGAGAGAGAGAGAGTACGAAAGAGTAGAAAAAAATATATAATATATATATATATATATATATATATATATATATATATATATATATATATATATATATATATATATATATATATATATATATATATATATATATATATATATATATATATATATATATATATATATATATATATATATATATATATATATATATATATATATATATATATATATATATATATATATATATATATATATATATATATATATATATATATATATATATATATATATATCGACTGTAACGAAGGGAATGATGGGTGCTATCAGTAAATAAAAAAAGATCCCTTCTCAAAGTACCTTGAACGAACAGTAGCCATAAAGAAAAAGATTAACTTTATCAAAGAATAAAGGAGAAAAGATTTGAAAAACAAAGCTTAGTTTTGGGATATATATATATATATATATATATATATATATATATATATATATATATATATATATATATATATATATATATATATATATATATATATATATATATATATATATATCAGTAAGTCCTGGTTACCATGGTAACGAGATGTATGTTTGTGTTTACCCGTTCAGCTCGTGAAATGGAAACTTTCGCACTGAGAAAGCTCTCGTGGTAAAATATTTTGGCAGATAAACTTGAAAAAGAGAATCGGCATAAAATATTTTTGGTTTTCTTATATTTTCAAAGAAAGCGGATTAAAAAAAGGGACCAATCAGTTTTCTATATATATATATATATATATATATATATATATATATATATATATATATATATATATATATAATATATATATATATATATATATATATATATATATATATATATATATATATATATATATATATGGCCACAACATTTTTGATGAATGTGCACAGTCCTTAATAAATTTGAAATATGCTGATTGAAAATGGAAATTTGTACATGGCTTTCATATATACCACGTTGCCAAGAAGATTGCCTAACAGGAATACCCCATACTAGAAAGTGTAAGCAAAAAAAAGATAATTTATTTTAAAAATAAAAACGAAAAAGAAAAGAAATAGATAATAATTTATTTATTTTTATAAAAAAAAAGGAAAAAATAAAAGAGAAAAAAATAGAAATTTAAAATAATTTATTTAAATAGAAAAAGAAAAGGAAAAGAAAAGAAATATATAATAATTTATTTTAAAAAATGAAAAGGAAAAAGAAATAGAAAAAAGAAAAGAAAAAGAAAAAATACAAGACACATATGTATATGTGAATAATAGTTTCTGTTAAGCGAGTGCTTTATGTATGTGTACGCTCCGCATTTAATAAAAAATTTGAAACATTTCTGAGAACTAGTGATCAAGACTATTTTCATAAAAAATTTTCGGAGACCCTATTTTCAGAAAATAATAGTTTCTGTTAAGCGAGTGCTTTATAGAAAATGATTCTTTTAAAATTGTTTAAGGGTTATCTGAAGTATATAAGGTTTAAGGAAATATATATATATATATATATAATATATATATATATATATATATATATATATATATATATATATATATATATATATATATATATATATATATATATGTAAGTACTGGTTTCCATGGCAACAAGTTGGATGTATATGTGTACAGCGCTCGCGCGCCTCCGCCATCACCGGATACTGCCGTCGAAAATCGAATCCGGATATCACAGCCGAATATATTCGTCGGATACCGCAACTGACTAAGGTGCCTGCGGTCGCCCCCAGCCGCGCCTCGCCGTTAGCGGAATGGGTCCCAGCCCCGCGGCTATGAGAGAAAAAAGGAAAAAATGGCGGTTAAATGACACATCAAAGATTCTCCCATATCATGATGTCATCAATCAAAAGTCGAAAATATGTCGGAATGAATACAACAATTCGTTTTTTCTAAGTAAAGATCTTGTTGGTCTAGTGGTTAAGGTGACGGAATTCAAATCAAAGGTTGAGGTTTCGAATCCTGGACTTTGGGCTCATAAAAGTTTTAAGTTCTTGTCTGAAAATATCGGGCGAAGAAGAAGAAGTTTGATTTTTCACTCAAAAGATGGCGTTGACTTCAAGAAGAAGAAATGGCGCGAAAATTCAAAATCAAATTCAAGATGGCGTCAACACATGATGGACAGAAGAGAAAAAATCACGTGATGAAGAAAAAAAATGGCGACGAGTGAC
>SEYY01014462.1:0-19602 GCA_009176605.1 Armadillidium nasatum | reverse complement strand
TATTTTCAGCAGGAGAAAACCATATCTGATTCGGAAAACATGCATGTGGATGTAGTTGAAGAAGCTATTCCAGAACCGGTAACACCAAGATATGTTCCCATGCAAAGTAGTAATCTCGAAAGCACTGAAACACAAAGGAAGAGAGGATCAAAGTTGAAAAAGGCATGGCAGATGCTGAAAGAAGTTGCTTTAGAAAAGGTAGGTAAAAAAATTGAAGTGTCTGTTCAAACTAGTAGTATGGAAACTAACAACGTAAGCACCCAAACTGAAGAAGTAGATTTAGGTCTTTCCCCTATAGAAGCAGATAACTATGAAGATTGGTTCGATGTCGAGAGTGTAAACAGCTATGAGAGTGATTCATTTGATATTCTAAAGTTTGAGAAATCACTTCGTTTTCCTGAGAACAGTTATACGTTGGGAGCTGGAGTAGGTGATCTAAGTAGTGCTAGCGAGGATGCAAGTATTGAACAACGGGTTAAGGAACTGGGAGCAGCATGCACTGCACAATCAATCCAGTCAATTGGAGTGTATAGTTTCCTTGACACTTTGAAAACTCCGGAAGATAAAGTAACGACTAGTGAAGGCGAGTTGAGAGAAGTTAGAAACAGAATGGAACAACACCAAAAAGCAGAACACATGAAGGAGGATCACTATACCCCTCCAAAAACACGATCCCGAGGATCAGTTCCAGAATTTTCAAACGTGCAAGAGAAAGTCCTTGAATACGAAAAGAGAACTGAAGCGAAGAGACGAGCTTCACTTGGCCATTGAAGTTTGATTTTCTTTTGAGAGATTGGTAGCACCAATCTCTGAGGGGGAGTCATGTGAGAGGCTAGTACGAATTAAATCAAAAACCAACTAAATGGTCTGTGAAATTAGGGGTGTTGAACAGTTTTAATGGCTTTTTTGGACCTTGTACAAGTGAAGTGTGAACTCGTATTCTATATTCAGCACAATTAAGAAATTTAAACGTTGATATACTGGATTTGGTAAAGTGCTTAGAAGTTAAAACAACGATAGAAGTCGACGACAATATCTAAATTTAGGAAATTCACTAATTGTGATAAACGCTGATAAAGTTTTACACTTTATAACCCCGTGAAAACGGGTAAGTAAATCTTTAAGGTAATTGAGTAAATTTTAACGTGAACTAGAAATGGAGAGTTAAAATTAAAACAAGTTGTTACGAAGCTAGGTTACACTTGGTGTGATTATATATATTATTATTATTATTATTATTATTATTATTATTAGTTATTATTATTCTTATTATTATTATTATTATTATTATTATTATTATTATTATTATTATTATTATTATTATTATTATTATTATTATTATTATTATTATTATTATTATTATTATTATTATTATTATTATTATTATTATTATTATTATTATTACTATTAATCTATAGTATATTTTGAGCATCAGTGTGTGTAGCTGTGACACGAATGAAAGATTGGAATTATTATTTTATTATTATTATTATTATTATTATTTCATTATTATTTATTATTATTATTATTGATTATGTATTATCATTATTATGGTTATTATTATTATTATTATATTATTATTATTATTATTATTATTATTATTATTATTATTATTATTATTATTATTATTATTATTATTATTATTATTATTATTATTATTATTATTATTATTATTATTATTATTATTATTATTATTATTATGATTATTATTATTATTATTATTATTATTATTATTATTATTATATTATTATTATTATTATTATTATTATTATTATTATTATTATTATTATTATTATTATTATTATTATTATTATTATTATTATAATTATTATATTATTATTATTATATTAATTATTATAAATTATTATTATTATTACTATTTTAAATTATTACTATTATTATTATTATTAAATTACTATTACTATTACTATTAAATTAATTATTATTATTAAATTATTACTATTATATTATTACTATTATTACTATTAAATATTATAATTATTAAAATTATTAAATTATTAAATTATTAAATTATTAAATTATTATATTAATTATATTAATTATTACTATTAATTATTATTAATTATTACTATTAAATTATAACTATTATTAAATTACTATTACTGTGGATTAACGGAGCCGAATATTTATTATTGCTACTGTTATTATTGTATAGGCATCGGCGTGGGAGCAGTCTGGTTACTAATAGTGTGGAAGCCATACCTTCGTGTGCTGGTCAATCATCGGCCATTTCTCATTACGTGGAGCAGTTTACAATTGGGGCTTGTGACGTGTTGGTGTTTTATTGCTGCAGCTACAAACATAGTTTTCCCCTTTTGGTATCACTGGGAGGCCGCACCACGGAGTATGATCAGCCTGATCATCTTGCAATTGGCTTTGATAGACTGCTCAAGTGGATATTATCCTCAGTATTCTTGGTTCATTAAAACCCTTAAGTGAATGTGATCAAGTAAACTATCAGATTGGAGTCTAACCCAAAGGCAGGAAGCCTTTGAGACGATTTACAAAGTATCGGCAAACCGGGGAAAATAGTACTTTTGAATGACTATAATGTATATAATTTTGAATGGTCTATGGTGGCCTTGGGCCTTATTGTAAATATTATCTTAATATATTCTATAGTTATTACTAGTTAGGATTAGAATAGGTTAGTTGGAGGTATTATTCTGACAAACTTTAATAATAATTTGTATATTTTAATATTTTGTGCATTTATATATCATAAATTGCCTCTGCTTTTGTTTAACCTATTAGCATAGATCTCACCACTGGAGGGACCCTTGGTTGCCATTACTGAGCGAAGCGACACGGCAACATATATATATATATATATATATATATATATATATATATATATATATATATATATATATATATATATATATATATATATATATATATATATATATAAAAACGTTTATATTATATAAACGTCATAAAATAATAAAATTCTAAAAAAATTAATTAATTTATAGATAACATACAGTTCTTCAAAGTCCTGCCTGGCGTACGATAATCTTTTTTTATTATCGTACATCTATAAAGTGATTAATTGCAAAATTCACAAGGAATTATTTTTAGCTCTAAACAAGTAATTTGTGGATATGATAATGTTTGGAGGCAAGTGACAATGATTTTTAATATGATGCTTTATCTTTTTATGTATTTTTAATTTCTTCATATATATATATATATATATATATATATATATATATATATATATATATATATATATATATATATATATATATATATATATATATATATATATATATATGTGTGTGTGTGTGTGTGTGTGTGGGCGAATCCAACAACTTACTAATCCGAATCCAGTCAATTTTGAATTTCTCGAATCCGAATCCAGCAAGTTTTAGAATTCTAGAATCTGAATCCATGAAAAAATCTTTGAATCCGGATTCGGATTTGCCCATCACTATATATATATATATATATATATATATATATATATATATATATATATATATATATATATATATATATATATATATATATATATATATATATATATATATATATATATATATATATATATTCTGTTGGAAAAAGGCCACAACCCTACCAATTTCCATCAGAGTTAGGAAATTCTCAGAACAGACCAAATTGAATGCCAACTTCCTCCGATACATGGCGTTTGAAAGTATGAAAGTCAAAGGAATTTATGTAAATAGATTAAGGAAATGAATTCCAGACTTTACCAGTAGAGTACATGTAAGATTAAGCATAGAGGTTAAGTCTTGTGTCAGGTAATTGGAAAGAGAAAGGGTGAGACTGTGTGGGGCGTTCAGAAGAGCACTGTCCGTTGAAATATCGATTGTTTAGTGTGATTTGAAGGATTTAAGTATTTTAGTTAATTTCTTTGACTAGAAGGGAGGTGTTCTCGACACTTGTTTTTTGACGCTATGTCTTAGCCTTACTACCTATCTCGTTTGCGCTTTCTCTCTTCTCCCTGGCACTCCAATTCATTTTTTTTTTTTTCAATAAGTTGAGTGACATCGATATTTTATATCGACTAATGAGTAAAATATTAAAATGCACTCAGCTGTATATTTGACACCATCAAAGTTGTCTGCAAAAAATTTATTTTGCTTCAAATAAGTATAAATTTAATGGACTTAATTGAAATTGGTCACTTCTTAGTTTTTTTCTGTATTTTAATTCATTTCTTTGACTAGAATGGAGGTGTTCTCGACACTTGTTCTTTGGCGCTAAATCGTGGCCTTACTACCTCTCTCGTTTGCGGTTTCTCGCTTCTCCCTGGTACCCCTTTTGAATCTATCAATCAAGTTCGTCTTTAATAACAAGCTTATCCCTTTAAATTAAGTCAGTATGTCAAATATTATGACAAATACGTTCAAAATGCTGTATTTCTAAATTCAAAGAAAATACTCTATGGAAGTAGTAAAATAGCATATACTTTATACTGTAAAACATTATATATATATATATATATATATATATATATATATATATATATATATATATATATATATATATATATATATATATATATATATATATATATATATATATATATATATATATATATATATAATTTTTTTTTTTTTTTTTTTTTTTTTTTTTTTTTTTTATTTTTTTTTTTTTTAACAATTATCACACCCGAAAAAAAAATTTTTTTCCTCCCATTTTAAGAGTACTTTCATTGCCTATTTGTAAAATCCCATAATTAATACATAATAAATTTCCATCGAATAAGTTCTTTTATTTCTGATAAAATATTCAACCTATGTAGGAAATGTCACAATGTTGTTTGGGAATTCATGGCAGAATTCTTAGAACATAATACATTTGAGAATATTATAATATATATATATATATATATATATATATATATATATATATATATATATATATATATATATATATATATATATATATATATATATATATATATATATATATATTATTTTGTATTTTATTTCTTTGTAGTATTTTCTGACACCCTGTATTTATCAATGATAACATTTTTAAAAACAAATTACTAATTATACTTTTATAAAATAGCAATTTTATTGAAGAACTACAACAAAATAACACAAGACAAGTTTTTAACTATATATAATATATATATATATATATATATATATATATATATATATATATATATATATATATATATATATATATATATATTATATATATATATATATATATATATATATATATATATAGTATATATATATATATAATATATATATATATATATATATATATATATATATATATATATATATATATATATATATATATATATATATATATATATATATATATATATATATATATATATATATATATATATATATATATATATATATATATATATCCTTAAGCAACTGATAAAATCTTAGTTTATTTGTAATAACATAAGAGAAATAAATTATAATACTTTTTATTTAACAATGCATAATATTTTAGTCGACAACGAATACATATGTATCAATTTTATGAGTTTATATTCTATAATAGCTATATATGTATGAAAAATAAAATACATAATTAGATAGCCCGGGTGATGAGTTAGTTTAAATTGCACTATTTTGATTGGTGATTTATTTTTACGTCATCGTGACGTCATAACTTCGTAGGAACTGTGACGTCATAACCTCGTAGGAACTTGAGAAAGGGTTGCTGATTAATGGAGACGAGACAAATAGTCGTAATTGATCGTGATTATTTCACATTATGGTTTCCTCTTTTTTTTCACCTTTGAGTCTGGCTTTTTAAACTTCTCTCATTATTATTATTATTATTATTATTATTATTATTATTATTATTAGTACTGTCATTATTATTATTATTATATATATGTGGTAGATATTCCCATAATTCTAGCGACATCATGGGCAAATAGAAATGCTGAACTATTTTCTAGTATTACTGCTAGAGATGGTATCTATTATAATTATTATTATTGTTATTATTATTATTATTATTATTATTATTATTATTATTATTATTATTATTATTATTATTATTATTTTTTATTTTTGTTGTCGTTAATTTCATTATTGTTACCATTATTAGCTATTATCATTATTACTATTATTACAGTTAATTAATAGTATTATTGGTATTATTGTTACTAGCTTTTATTATTATTATTATTATTATTATGCTATTACTATATTATTTATTGCTCATTATATTTTATGCATCGTGTTTGTATATTAATGGTTATTAATATGTATTGATGAACTATTTATCAACTAAACTTTGGGGTTCAATGGAAACCAATGTGCTTCCCCTTAGAAGCCCCTTTTTAGAGTAATGTACAACTAACTAATTATTAATATTGTATCTAGTAGAATAGGACCTACTGAAAGACTGTATAATCTGTAATTGTACCTCTGAATAAAATATTAAAATTGAAATTGAAAATTATTATTATTATTATTATTAAACTAAAAAGCTCGAAATACTCCCCTTTTTAATTGCATTTTTTTTTTTTTTTTTTTTTTTTTTTTATATACCAAAAGACAGTCACGATATGTCTTATAATAAATTATCTTTATGACATTTTCCGAACGTGACTAAAGGTCGCAACTGAGCATATTCGTTTTTAAGTCCTTTCTTCTGCAGTTTAATAGGCTATGCTTACAGGCAATACCCACGAGTTTAGGGACCGAGTAATTGTAGTTTTGACCCCCCCTTCAATGAAGGGTGACTAGACTAGATCTTAGCTAGTTTGTAGTTAACAGTTAAGGATCCCCATTGACGGGTCCCCAATGAAGGGTGACTAGACTAGATCTTGCAGCTAGTTCTGTAGCATTAACTCTACGCCCTAACTCTCTTTGTATTCTAGAACGTAGAACTTAAAAGTTCTTTCATGGTTTTGGTAGTTTATGATTCTGCGACACCACCCCGCATATTCTACTTTATTAATTATTCAACATTTATATTTAAAATTTATTTGCAGATTTAATTGTGTGGCCACACTCGTGTTATATATATATATATATATATATATATATATATATATATATATATATATATATATATATATATATATATATATATATATATATATATATATATATATATATATATATATATATATTATTATTATTATTATTATTATTATTATTATTACTGTTTGTTAATTGTTAATTGTCTGTTTTCAATATCTGAAAACAAATAACACTGATTGCTGATTTTCTGCTTTCAATCAGTTTTGAAATATATTTAAGGATGATTTAATCAACGACAAACAAACATGAATTTCTTCACATTTTATATAAAAACTCTTGAAAAACTGTTAAAATTATAATAATTATTAGTTTATATGGATTTTATCTCAATTATTTTTTGAAAACTGATATTTTATTTTCTGAAAAATATTCAGCTGCTTTACAATAATAAGTTCAACTGTATTGCGACTTTCCTATCGTTGCTAAATATTTAGGCTTGTTTATCTAGTAACGGACAAACTTAACACCAGTTTTTCAAAGGTTTGTCCTATTATGCAAAATTTGTCCATTTTAGAATAAGATTCAGGCATTACCCAGCAACAAACTGGAATAAACCAATCAGAGTAACTGAAGTAGAAGAGTGATGTGATTTAGCAGTATATTGTATCACTATTGCATTTCGTTCATACGCACTTTTCCAATTAGTATGGATTAATATGTGTGACTAATGGATGATTCACTGATTAATCAAACTTTTAGTCAGTCATTACGCCTTTAATGAAACTCCATCATAGGAATTTTTATGCGATCAAAATAACACTTTTTATTACAAAATCCTTCCCTCATTCCATGATTTTGTTGGTAAACGACGGTTAATCTAGGAGTCTATGTCTAGGGAATCAAAGGAAATTATATTCGCCTGCAGGATATAAGGGATTCATCTTGATTTACGTCATTATTCAATGTTACCCTTACGTCACTACTTATTATATAGTTATAGTTGTAAGGTATTAAAAACTATTTAACTATTACTTAGAGGTTAGCAATCAACTCCAATTTCTTTTCCTATTACTTAAAAATATAATGAAACTGAAGCTATTTCTGATTAGTTGAGAGTTCTTTAAGATTTCCAAATTTTAATCATTCCAGATTCTATATTCAATGTGAAGATCATAATAAGGTAGTTTAATTTATTTGACGACATTTTCGTATATAACAAACTTTGAAACAAAGAATTGCATAGTAAATTAGACCTACTTAGATTATAAAGATATACTATATATATATATATATATATATATATATATATATATATATATATATATATATATATATATATATATATATATATATATATATATATATATATATATATATATACTCTCATATCCTCTGGTTGGCAAAGGCAAGAGGATTGCTAATTTCCATCAGATTAGGAAAATTCTGGAATCGTGTCAAATTAAATTAAAGGCCGACAGACACCGATACACGACGTTTGAAGGTGTGCGATTCAAAGGAAGTTGGGGAATAGATAAAGAAAGTGTGTTCCAAATTTTCCCGAAGAATACATGTAAGATTGAGTATAGCGATAAAGTCTGTGGTCAGAGTTGGACAGAGAAAGGATAAGACTCTGTAGAAAGGTGTGTCGTGTAGTGATAATATAGAAAGAATGAGGCAATTCGATTGGCAGAAAGAGACTGGAGAGGGCCAGTGAGAGCAAAACAGTTGACACGACGAAAAGCCTTGGACTCTACTTTTTTCAAGGAGAGCTGTGTGAGTTTAACCACCACAGATAATGAGGTGTATTTTTAACAGGGGCGGACAACACCTCTATACAGAGCAAATCACTGGGGTGGCGAGAAGAAATTTCGAAGGTATCTCAGATCCGAACGTCTTAGAAGCTTGAGTAGAAAGAGAAGGATTGTGATACTTACAGGAAAGATCACGAGGTAAGATGAAGGTTTGAGTTGAGTGTTTTTGAAGATATCATAGTTGTGTGGAAGATTATGTCAAGCAAAATGATGGAGGAAGTGAGTGTTTGAGGAATTGAATACGGTTAAGTTTTCTCTTTCCTAAATATATATATCTTATCCTTCTAGAGTTAATTAATTGCTGTTAGGTGGGACGTCAAAACAAAAGGAGCAACGAACGGTAGAGCCGTCGGCATAGGAGTGGATAGACGATGAAGTAATTGAGAAGGTCATTATTGAAAAAGAGTTACTGATAGGAACACCGCTATTAACAGATTGAAGGGATGAACTGTGGCTTTCTACAAATGCAGCTACAGAATTACCGGAAAGGAAATCAGAGAGGTCACAATGAGAAGGATTGATACCGAAAGAGGGAAGTGTCTATCGTCGTTACAGCAGAAACAAATTATCGAAATGTCGAAGAGCAGAGGAGAAAGAGTCAGAGAGAAAAGGAAATCACCAGTAGAGCGTTTCTTACGAAAACCATACTGGCGATATGAGATAAGGTTAGAAGAATTGAGACGTTTCCAAATCTTTTTTTAAATATAGATTCGAAAACTTTAGAAAGAAGAGAGATTAAAGAAATAAAATAATTGTTAGGAGGGTTGAGAAGGGTCCCTTGTTTCTGCACAGAATGAATGAGAGCAAATTTCTGTAGGAAGAGAAGGTATAGAAATGGAAAGGCAGAGACGAAATAAATTACAAAGGCAATATGCAACCTCAGAAGCACAAGTTTTGAGAACAGGAGGTATATATATATATATATATATATATATATATATATATATATATATATATATATATATATATATATATATATATATATATATATATATATATATATATATATATATAAGTATAAGTCATGTCATGGGTGACTGCTGAAAAAAGCATTCATGCATTGCCTTAAGCATGTATTTTTTTAATGCTTCTTTTCTTCTCTACGCTTCTGAAGAATAATAATGATGAAAGTTTTTATCAAATATTCATGTTAATATCGTATACATTCATTATATTCATTACTGGAATGACTTGTAAGTAAATCCGTATATATATATATATATATATATATATATATATATATATATATATATATATATATATATATATATATATATATATATATATATATATTATATATATATATATATATATATATATATATATATATATATATATATATATATATATATATATATATATATATATATATATATATATATATATATATATATATATATATATATATATATATATATATATATATATATATATATATCAGTTCATTTTGCTTCTTCCAACAACTCCTTAGGTATCTTACCTTCTGATAAAACAGAACTCCAAAAGTTGTCTTATTGGGGCAGAGAAATCAGGGTTGTTTTCAATACCTCAAAAACTCAGCTCCTTCATCTATCTAGTCGGCAAAATCTTCCTCAGAACAACAAGATATCGGAAAATAAACAAACTTAACCTTCCTGTTCTTATCATTCATGGTACTTCTTTTTCTAATGCTACTTTATTTCAGAACCACACTGGCTGCCCATTAAACAAACTTCTAAGAAATTAAGTGTTCTTATAGTGTCAATCATTTTTTCACATCGTTCCAGTTGCCTTGCCTTAGGCAGAAGGTGTAATTTACCTTTGTTTGGAGAAAGCTTCACAAATCTGATGTGATTTTACGTCTACAACTCTTTTTGAAAGGGTGTATGTAGAGTCTAGGGTTTTTCGTCACACCTCCTCCTCATTCACTGCTCTCTCCTTTATCTCTCTACTCGTTCAACTATTTCAGCAATCTTCTTATACTTTTGCAAATAAAAAGTATATTAATCCTTTGAACACTTTTGTCGCATAACCTCCTCCAGTGAGGAGTTTCATGTTATTCGGCTTTCCACACAGTCTCATCCTTTCTCTATTCAACACTCTGACCCCAGACTTAACAAATACTTTTATTTTTTCGATCGTGTGTCCTATTAGAAACGTTTGGATCACTCTTCCTTTTTCTGTTTTCAATTCTACATTTATTCTAGCTCCGTATATCGGAATTAGGCGACCTTAAGATAATTAACCTTACGTTCTTTTTTCCCGTCTCAGGTGGGTTTCGTATGGGTCCCTAACATTTTCCACCATATATATATATATATATATATTATATATTATATATATATATATATATATATATATATATATATATATATATATATATATATATATATATATATATATATATATATTGCACTTATATGTTGTTTTGTGTTGTCTTTGAAGTTTTTTTTTTTTTTTTTTTTTTTTTTTTTTTTTTTTTTTTTTTTTTTTTTTTTTACTTGTGATAGATTTAAAATTTTAATTTTAATTATTAATATTTAAATTTTATAAAAAATATCCTTTTTGCTATTTTAGTGTTTTATCATTTCTAGAGTGTCTTAAGTATTAACTAACTACAGTGAGTGAGATTTACGCAGTAAGCAACTTTTACCAGATTGAATTTCAATTAAGATAAGTGTTACTTGTTAAATTATCTTTTAAATAAAATATTTTTGTAAATATAGAGTTTCATTTTCCTTTTTTTCCTTTTATGAGTTTAAGATATTAGTCTATTTATTTTTAAATATTGGGTAATAAAAGAAAAAACAGGGCTGATTAGGGGAGTAGGTTAAGGTTTTGAGTTAGGGTTTAATTCGAAGAGGACAGGAATACACGGGAGGGAGTTTAGTTAGCATAGAGGGAGCCTCAAGGAATTGGTTATATCCTCAGGTAGTGTCTGAGGATATAACCAAAACGTAAAGCGTCATAATTCGTGTTAATGGGGATAAATTTGGAGGTCTCTGTAAAGAAGGGGATTCAGAGATGTTAAAAGTGGGAACACGGAATATGTAAGGGATAAATAAAGAAGAGAAGAGAGAGGAGGTGGAGGTTGTGATGAAGGAAAGTGGGATGTATATTCTGGCATTAACTGAAAGGTGAGGAGGATTTGTCATTTGAGAAATATAGAGGGATTTACGCCGGAGAGAATGAGAGGGTTAGAGCAAGGAAGGGTGTGGCAATGTGGTGGTTATTATGAGATGAGTGGTGAAGTTGTGTGAGAGGAAGAGGAAAAATGAGGGCTAGAATTGTTTGAGTAAGATTAAAGTTAAGAGGCAATATTTGGCATTAATATGTGCCTATGCTCCGGCAGTTTGAGCAAATGAAAGAGAATGAGAAACATTTTAGGAGAGTCTGAATGAATATATGGGAAGTTTCGGTAGGGATCATATTTGTCTGTTGGGAGATTTGAATGCTGGGATGAGTATTGGAAGGATGAACAGGATAATAGGACCATTTGGAGTGGAAGAGTTAATGGAAATGAAATGTTTGGGATATATGCAGCAAGGGGTCTTATTATTGGAAATACATGGTTTAGAAAGAGAAATATTCATAAGTATATTTGGGTGAGCGGTGCGAATAGGGAGAGAGGACTGTTGGATTATGTGTGCGTTAAATATGAAAGGAGCAGCAGGTTATAAAATATTAATGCACTGAGGAGAGTAGCGATGGGTATCTCGGGCCACGAGAATAAAATTTAAAAGGGGATTGGAGAAAGTGAGAGAGTGGATAAGGGTGGTGGAAGTAGTACGGGTGAAAATGTTAAAAGACGAGGGGAAGAGAGATGACTACACAAAATCGATAAGAGAGAAATGGGGAAGGTAAGGGATGGAGGAGGAATGGAGTAATTTGAAGGGAGCGTTCATGAAGGTTGCGAGAAATGCACATAGGGTGAAGAAAATACGGAATGGTAAGTGAAAGGGGAGTGAGTGTTGAAATGAATAGTTGAGAAATATGATCAAATGAAAAAGGTCTTTAGCAAATATTTGGGTATGAAGGAGGATAGGGAGAAGTGTAGAGAAATGTAGAGAGAGGTTAAGATGGCAAATAGGGGAGTGGAAGAGGAGTGAGGCAGAAAGTTGCAAGATAATTTTAAGGAGAGAAGTAAGATGTTTTAGAAGGAGGTAAAAAAAGCGAGGGTGGAAGATGATAATTTGGTGCAAGAAGAGAGGGAGGTAGGGGAGAAGTGGAAAAGAAACTTTAGTGATTTGTTGATTGAGGTGAAAAACGGTTATGTAAGAACTATAGGGGGATAAGTTTATTGAATGTCGTAGGGAAGATTTATAGGAGGGTTTTAGTATCAAGAGTGAAAAAATTAACAAGAGGAGTAGTGGGTGAGGAACAGGAATATTTTAGAGAGGGTAGGAGATGTGTGGACCAGGTGTTTACACTGAGGATGATTGGTGATTAATTAAGAGAAAAAGATAATTTGGGGTGTGTGTGTTTTACAAACATGAAATGGGAAAATGATAGATTATGTAGATGATGGAGATTAGTGAAAGAAATCAAATCTTTATATAAGAACTGTAGAGCGAGGGTAAGAGTGAGGAGGTAGTTGACGGAGTGGTTTATCGTGGATGTTGGGCCAATACAAGGGTGTGTTATATCTCCACGGTTGTTTAGTCTGTTAATGGATGGTGTTGTTAGGGGGATGGAGAGGGAAGTGTGTTAGATTGAGAAGTGGAGAGAATGAATAGGAGGTAAATGTTTTGTTGTTTGTGGAATCTGGGGAATGTTGAGATTGTTGGTGAGAGAGTTTGTGAGGGAATGTGTGTCTAAGAGATTGAGGGCAAATCATGCAAAGAGTAAATTAATGAAGATTGTGGCATAGATAAGGTAGTAAGAGGAGAGGAATGGACGGTATTGAGATAGGGAGATATAAACTTGAGGAGGAAGAAGAGTTCAAATATCTTGGAATGTTGCTAGAAGGAAAGAGGGATGGAAGGGGAAATGAAAAATAGAGTGACGGAGGGAATAAAACTGATAGGGGGAATGAGGAAGTTATGGAAGAAGGCAAAAATGTTTGAGAGTATGTGTTTTTCATCTGTAACGAAACATTGATAATAAATGAATGCCCAGACGAGGAAAAGATTTGAAGTTTTTGAGATGAAGAGATTCAGGGCTATATGTGGGTTAAGGAGGGCAGATAGAGGTGGAGAATGGTAGGTAGGGCGGAGGAGGGTGTATTAAGGTGGTTTGGAAATATGCGTAGAATAAATGAAGATATAATAATGGGTAGAGTGATGAGAAAGAGGAAGAGGGAGGGAAGGCCAAACTGGGGATGAACGGATAAGGTGAGGGAGAGGTTTGAATGAGGACGAGGGTAGGAGAGTTGCTTAGGAGAGGGTAAAATGGAGGGCAGTGGTGATGGTGGGAAGTAGTTAGAATGTGAGTTGTGTGTGTCTGTGAGAGAGAATTATGGCGGGTACTGCCCCCTCAAGAGTGGGAAGGTGAATGGTAAATATATATATATATATATATATATATATATATATATATATATATATATATATATATATATATATATATATATATATATATATATATATATATATATATATATATATATATATATATATATATATATATATATATATGTAGTGGTGAGTTGGCAAAATTTTAACCGGTTTTCTGGTTAGCTATATTTTACAAACCCACGCGTGCTCACGGACTCATATCTCACTCTATACGCATATATATATATCTCATATACTCACTCTTATACGCATATATATATATATATATATATATATAATATATATATATATATATATATATATATATATATATATATATATATATATATATATATATATATATATATATATATATATATATATATATATATATATATATATATATATATATATATATATATATATATATATATATATATATATATATATATATATATATATATATATATATATATATATATATATATATATATATATATATATATATATATATATTGCAAATTTCGTTGTGTTTGATCAGCTGTTTTTTGCATATTGATTTGTTCATTAACTAATAATAGAGTTAATAACCGGTTTCTTCTCTCGAAAATAAAATAACAACCAGTTCTCGTCAACTGATATTAACCGGCTTCAGCTCACACACACACACACACACACGTGCGCACACAATATATACACACACGCATATATATATATATATATATATATATATATATATATATATATATATATATATATATATATATATATATATATATATATATATATATATATATATATATATATATATATCATCATCATCATCATCATCACCGTCCAATCGTTAGGCTGATGCCTGTCGGGTGCTACAACTCCAGGCTATACCTCGGACGATGTGAAAATTCTAAATTTGCAACATCGGCGTGATAATGGACTAAGGAGCCTGGAGGTGTAGCACCCGACAGGCGGATTCAGCCTACCGAATTGGACGGTGATGATATGATGATATGATATATATATATATATATATATATATATATATATATATATATATAATATATATATATATATATATATATATATATATATATATATATATATATATATATATATATATATGCGTGTGTGTATATTAGTGTGCGCACGTGTGTGTGTGTGTGTGTGTGAGCTGAAGCCGGTTAATATCAGTTGACGAGAACTGGTTGTTATTTTATTTTCGAGAGAAGAAACCGGTTATTAACTCTATTATTAGTTAATGAACAAATCAATATGCAAAAAACAGCTGATCAAACACAACGAAATTTGCATATATATATATATATATATATATATATATATATATATATATATATATATATATATATATATATATATATATATATATATATATATATATATATATATATATATATATATATATATATATATATATATATATATATATATATATATATATATATATATATATATATATATATATATATATATATATATATATAATATATATATATATATATATATATATATATATATATAATAGTGAGTATATGAGATATATATATATGCGTATAAGAGTGAGTATATGAGTGTGAGCAACGCGTGGGTTTGGTAAATATAGCTAACCGAAAACCGGTTAAATTTTGCCACTCACCATATTATATATATATATATATATATATATATATATATATATATATATATATATATATTATATATTATATATATATATATAATATATATATATATATTATTTTACCATTCACCTTCCCACTCTTGAGGGGGCAGTACCCGCCATAATTCTCTCTCACAGACACACACACTCACATTCTAACTACTTCCACCATCACCACTGCCCTCCATTTTACCCTCTCTAAGCAACTCTCCTACCCTCGTCCTCATTCAAACCTCTCCCTCACCTTATCCGTTCATCCCCAGTTTGGCCTTCCCTCCCTCTTCCTCTTTCTCATCACTCTACCCATTATTATATCTTCATTTATTCTACGCATATTTCCAAACCACCTTAATACACCCTCCTCCGCACTACCTACCATTCTCCACCTCTATCTGCCCTCCTTAACCCACATATAGCCCTGAATCTCTTCATCTCAAAAACTTCAAATCTTTTCCTCGTCTGGGCATTCATTATCAATGTTTCGTTACAGATGAAAAACACATACTCTCAAACATTTTTGCCTTCTTCCATAACTTCCTCATTCCCCCTATCAGTTTTATTCCCTCCGTCACTATTTTTCATTTCCCCTTCCATCCTTCTTTCCTTCCAGCAACATTCCAAGATATTTGAACTCTTCTTCCTCCTCAAGTTTATATCTCCCTATCTCAATACCGTCCATTCCTCTCCTCTTACTACCTTATCTATGACACAATCTTCATTAATTTACTCTTTGCATGATTTGCCCTCAATCTCTTAGACACACATTCCCTCACAAAAACTTTCACCAACATTCTCACATTCCAGATTCCAACAAAACAAACAAAACATTTATCCCATTCATTTCTTCCACTTCTCAATCTAACACACTTCCCTCTCCATCCCCTAACAACACCATCCATTAACAGATTAAACAACCGTGGAGATATAACACACCCTTGTATTGGCCCAACATCCACGATAACCACTCCGTCAACTACCTCCTCACTCTTACCCTCGCTCTACAGTTCTTATATAAAGATTTGATTTCTTTCACTAATCTCCATCATCTACATAATCTATCATTTTCCCATTTCATGTTTGTAAAACACACACACCCCAAATTATCTTTTTCTCAATTTTTCACCAATCATCCTCAGTGTAAACACCTGATCCACACATCCCTACCCTCTCTAAAATATTCCTGTTCCTCACCCACTACTCCTCTTGTTAATTTTTTCACTCTTGATACTAAAACCCTCCTATAAATCTTCCCTACGACATTCAATAAACTTATCCCCCTATAGTTCTTACATAACCGTTTTTCACCTCAATCAACAAATCACAAGTTTCTTTTCCACTTCTCCCCTACCTCCCTCTCTTCTTGCACCAAATTATCATCTTCCACCCTCGCTTTTTTTTACCTGCTTCAAAACTTTCTCTCCTTAAAATTATCTTGCAACTTTCTGCCTCACTCCTCTTCCACTCCCCTATTTGCCATCTTTACCTCTCTCTACATTTCTCTACACTTCTCCCTATCCTCCTTCCTACTCAAATATTTGTTAAAAACCTTTTTCATTTGATCATATTTCTCAACTATTCATTTCAACACTCACTCCCCTTTCACTTACCATTCCGTATTTTCTTCACCCTATGTGCCTTTCTCGCAACCTTCATGAACGCTCCCTTCAAATTACTCCACTCCTCCATCCCTTACCTTCCCCATTTCTCTCTTATCTCTGTGTGTGATCTCTCTTTCCTCGTCTTTTAACTTCACATACTACTTCCACCACCCTTATCCCTCTCTCACTTTCTCAATCCCCTTTTAAATTTTATTCTCGTGCCGAATACCCATCGCTACTCCCCTCAGCACATTAACATTAACAACCTGCTCTCCTTTCCCATCTCCCACACACACAAATCCAACAGTCCTCTCTCCCATTCGCACCGCTCACCCAAATATACTTATGAATATTTCTCTTTCTAAACCATGTATTTCCAATAATAAGACCCCTTGCTGCACATTCCAACCATTTCAGTTCCGTTTTCATTTACCCCTTCCTCTCCAAATGGTTCCTATTACCCTGGTTCACTCTTCTTACACCCACCCTTGCATTCAAATCCCCCAACAGACAAATATGATCCCTACTGTCAAAACTTCCCAGCACACTCATTCAGACACTCCCAAAATCTTTCTCCCTTTCCTTTCATTTTCTCCTATACTACTGGAGCATAAGCACAAATAAAAACCCAAAATACTCCCTTCTCAACCATAATCTTACCCAAACTATTCTAGCCCCCATTCTACCTCTCCCTTTTACACGACTCCACCACTCATCTCTCATAACAATTGCTACACCCTCCCTTGCTCTAACCCTCTCATTCACTCCAGCGTACATCCCTTATATTTCTCAAATGACAAATCCCCCTCCCCTTTCAGTTAATGCCAGAATATACATCCCCTTTCCTCCATCACAACCCCACCTCCTCTCTCTTCTCTTCTTTATTTATCCCTTACATTTCCGAGTTCCCACTTTTAATACCTCTGAATCCCCTTCTTTCCAGACATCTCCAAATTTATCCTCAATTAACCGAATTGTGACGCTTTACGTTTTGGTTATATCCTCAGACACTACCTGAGGATATAACCAATTCCTTGAGGCTCCCTCTATGCTAACTAAACTCCCTCCCGTGTATTCCTGTCCTCTTCGAATTAAACCCTAACTCAAAACCTTAACCTACTCCCCTAATCAGCCCTGTTTTTTCTTTTATTACCCAATATTTAAAAATATATAGCCTAATATCTTAAACTCATAAAAAAAAAAAAAAATAAACAAATTAAAAAATTTTATTTAATAGATAATTTAACAAGTAAACTTTCTTTTTTCAATCTGTGTTGTTATGCGTAAATCACTCATGTGAGAAACTTAAACATCTAAAATAAAAACAAAAACAAAAGGAATTTAAAAATTTAAAATAAATTAAATTTTAACTTCACATAAAAAAAAAAAAAAAAAAAAAAATATATATAATATATATATATATATATATTATATATATATATATATATATATATATATATATATATATATATATATATATATATATATATTGGTGGGCAAAGGCCCAGAGGCCTTCCGATTTCCACCAGAGTTGAGGCAATATCTGAACCTGGTCGTTAAACGCCGAGATGTTCGGATACACGGCGCTTGAAAGTTTTCAAGTTAATGGTAGTTGGGAAAATAGATAAAGGGAGTTTTTTCCAGACTTTACCAGTAGAGTACATGTAAGATTGAGCATAGCGGTTAAGTCTGGGGTCAGAGAGTTGGACAGAGAAAGGATGAGACTGTGTAGAAAGTCGTGTCGCACGAGCCTTCTCAATGGAGGAGGTATGCGACGAGAGAGTTCAGAAGAGCAGTGTCCATTGTAATAGCGATAGTATAGAGAGAGTGACGCAACAATTCGACGGGCAGAAAGAGATTGGAGAGAGTTAGTGAGAGTTGGAGAGTTGATGTCGAAAAACCCTAGACTCTACATACACCCTTTCAAAAAGAGTTGTAGACGTAAAATCACATCAGATTTGAGAAGCTTTCTCCAAATAAAGGTAAATTACACCTTCTGCCTAAGGCAAGCAACTGGGACGATGTGAAAAAATGATTGACACTATAAGAACACTTAATTTCTTAGAAGTTTGTTTA
>SEYY01014461.1:0-24161 GCA_009176605.1 Armadillidium nasatum | reverse complement strand
TATAGTTTTGTTTTAAATTTTATTGACCGAAAAGGTGGATTTTTTTTTCAATAGTTGTTCAGTTTTGGGCTTATAACATTTTTCCTATAACTCTGGGAACAAATGTCTGTTACATGTTTTCGTTGCCAATAGAATTATGAATACACATCCAAATTTCAAGTTATTCCGAAGTGGTTTTGCCCCGCCATTTATTTGAAAAGGGTCAAATTTCCCCTCAAAAAAAACTTTTTAGCAGTTATAGACTCAGAAAAACGCTAGAAAATGGACTTTTTTTTCACCAGGAAAAAAGCTATATACACTGAAAATTTCAAGAGAATCGGCTGAAAATTAAAAAAAAATTTTTTTGGATTGTCCCCTCAAGTATAATTTGACATTTTAACCCCAGCAGGCAAACCCCGGTTTTCCCTGATTTTTAGCCGGGGCCAGGACCCCGGTCAGTTCATATATATATATATATATATATATATATATATATATATATATATATATATATATATATATATATATATATATATATATATATATATATATATATATATATATATATATATATATATATATAGTATGATAACCATATGGCTATGTCCAAGCCTGCACTACCATTTTTTTTTACACTATCCCAGTCTTAAAACATATATTAATAAAAATACTGTATAAATATTGTCTACAATGTCTAACCATATCCATCAATTCCCAATAAAGTTATTGTGATGGATTTCCTACAAAATAGTCTCCTTTCAACTGAACATAATGACTCCAATAGGGTTTCGACTTTTGGAAGCATTCCTGGAAATTTTCTTTTGTAAAGGTGTTAAGAACCCTCTCCATATTTGCCTGGATGTCTTCAACCAAGTCAAATAATTTTCCTTTCAGTGCAATTTTAAAATTTGGAAACAGGTAGAAGTCTGCAGCAGCTATATCAGGGAAAAAGGGTGGATGCAGAAGCACAGGTATTTGGAATTTTGTCAGAAATTCTGTAATTGAGAAGGCCACATGAGCTGGTGCATTGTCACGGTAGTAGACCCAAACTCAATTTTTTTTCCTTAGAACTTCATGCGCATAGTATATTAATATATTAATTAATAGAATAGCTATTACAGTTTTCTTCAATCAATCAATGTCATGCTTGATATATATATATATATATATATATATATATATATATATATATATATATATATATATATATATATATATATATATATATATATATATATATATATATATATATATATATATATATATATATAAAATTTACTATATTCTACATTTTTATTTTTTAATGTAAATTTATTTACTAATTAATTTATTTCATAAATAAGCATTTTATTTTTAACTCCAAGACAGCTATAAATTCTTTTAAAATTTACTCATAATCAGATTTAGAAACATGGTAAAGAAACAGTCAAAGGACAGCACGTTTTGGAATAGGACTATACACTTTTGAAGCAGGCAATAATAAATATGTCAAACATTCATAAATGTAAATTCATATATTTTAAATTTTTTATTTTTTGAGCATTTATTTTTTTTAATTTTTTTTTTTACAAAATCATTTTTCACCCTTCAATTTACACAAAAATTTATAATTCAGGGCATTTTGTCTGTAGTTGAACTAAAAAAAAAAATTTGCATCTGAATACTAAAAAATATATATATATATATATATATATATATATATATATATATATATATATATATATATATATATATATATATATATATATATATATATATATATATATATATATATATATATATATCACTGCTGATGGGCAAAATCCTATTCAATGAGGGAGATGTTAGGCCGGGTAACAAAGTAGAGAATAGCAGAAAAAAATTTATAAATCCCATATAATGCAAATTTCTTAGGTGAGCATAGATTTGGGCTTTAAAGAACTTGAGATTAAATTCGGCAGGAAAATCAAGATGGGAGAGAGTTCCACAGAACGGAGGTTGCTGGAAAGGAGGAGGCACCACAGCGGACAAGCCTGGAGTTGCCTATGTCTGCAAACAATTTGTGCAGACAATGTACTCCCTGTGCTATGAGAATAACTTGAAGGTGGAGGTAAATGAGTGGACAGTTTCCCCTGAGAATTTGCCACAGTAGTACGTATAGGAAAAAGACAAGGCAGTAACATCATGTAGCAAAGATAATGCGTCAATTCTATTTATGTTATAATAAGGACCAACTACAACAAATATTTCAGAAATTGCGTTGTGTTTCCATTTATTCAAAATATTTATATAGATAATTTTATATTATTATTTTTTTATATAAAAATTTTTTGTTTTGTTATATTCTTTATAACCTTATTTTAATTAATAAAAGAGGGTTTTATTTTCCTACTTACTATAAACTTAACCTTCCGATATATCATATAGTATTCACTTATGTAGTTCGATACTATAATAATGTTTATTAAACTGTTGTTTAATGTTTCGAATTGATGTTATGTCAAGATTACCGTGCGAAATTGTTTCAAGTTAAGTGTGAATATTAGTAAAATATTTATTAAAATATTTTCTAAGTCTTTAGTGGATGCTATAATACCGTAAACTGTGAAAATTAACTAAGTTTTCATCCAAGTTGTATTAAAAATATTTATTAAAAATATTTTTCTAAGTCCTGAGCGAATGTTATAATAACAGTAAACGGTGAAAATTATCTCAGAGTTTTAATCAAGTTGTATTAAAATATTTATTAAATATTTTAGTTTCGTTTTAATTTTTAGTATTTAAAATATTTCAAAGTTGTTTTTAATTAATATCAACAATATTTATTAAAATATTTTCTAAGTTCTGTTTCGTTTTAATACAATAGCAAACTGTTTAAAATATTTCAAAGTTGTTTTTAATTTATATCAATAATATTTATTAAAAGATTTTCTAAGTTCTGTTTCGTTTTAATACAATAGCAAACTGTTTAAAATATTTCAAAGTTGTTTTTAATTTATATCAATAATATTTATTAAAAGATTTTCTAAGTTCTGTTTCGTTTTAGAATAAGATTAAACCATTTAAAATAGTTCAGAGTTGTTTTTAATTTGAATCAACAATATTTATTAAAATATTGTCTAAGTTCTATTCAGTTTTAATACTAAGTTAAAGGATTATTAAATATTACTAATTTAGGTCAATTGGCGATGACAATTTAATAAATCACTCGTTATCTTACAAATAATCTACCTACAATATAAAGTATATTTTAACTTCTCTTAATCGAATAAAATTCGTTATCTATAACTAACCATAAAGTTTACACAGGTCCAAAACAAAACCAAAAATCTCTAACTTAATTATGGTATAATTTAATGCAAAGCATATACTTCAAAAAGGAACAATTTAAACCAAAATGGTTTACTTAAACAAAACAAAAGTTTATAAAAGTATAAAGCAATTAATCTGGTTTACTTGAAATATATTTACAGTTACTCTACAAAATGAATATCCTCTGACATTAATTATTCTTTCAATAATTTGTACAAATATCTTAATTAAACTCGTATTTCTTGAGTTTTAAATCAAAAATAAACACACGGTAAATATGCCCAAGTATATCAATTGATCCTCGAAAGAGGTCTGTATATTCTAATATTCAACCTAATATCAAATACTCGAAAGAGTTCTGTTAATTTTCTAAAATAAGTTACCTTAACCTTATTTCCTCGAAAGAGGTCTGTATATTTAACACTCTAATATCAAATACTCGAAAGAGTTCTGTAAATTTTCTAAAATAAGTTACCTTTAACCTTAATTCCTCGAAAGAGGTCTGTATATTTAACACTCTAATATCAAATACTCGAAAGAGATTTTTTTTTGTTCTAAATAAATTTTCTAAAATAAGTTACCTTTAACCTTAATTCCTCGAAAGAGGTCTGTGAATAAATCAACTCTTATTCGTAAAATATCAGTAATCTTAAGAATATTATCACCTTTATCAATATAAAATATTACTATATAAAATTCGTTTACGGAGCAAAGAACTTTTCGATTTCAGAACCAAAATCAGAATGACTACTTCTTTCAAAATTTTCAAATTATGAATTCTGACAACTATCATAGGTTGTCATTTTTTTTAAGATCAACCAATCAGGAAGTTTTATTTTTAGCGAGTTGTCAAAATTCAGGGTTCTCTTTCTTTTTTCTTTTCTTCTTCTTTTCTTTTCTGGCAACTTGGTAACGGACTCTGTTTGTTGTTTTATTTTCGAAATCTTAAGCGCCATCTTGATTTGAACTTCGTATAATTTTCTTAATCCTTATGTTTATTAATTCCTTTATTTATTCTCATCTTTTTCATGTTATTTTCTTAATTCACGAAGAAATACATATTATGCTTAACTTGCCTTTCTCTTGATTTTTTCAAATTTCATAATTTTCTGAGAGTTTAAATTTGTAGCCCTAACTTTGCGTTCATGCTAGACCTGATTTACTTATTGTTTCTGTTACTTTTTCTTCGTTTCTTTCATGTCTAATTTTTTCTTTCTCTTCTTATCGATTTACTTATCTTTTATTATATTTCTTTTTCTTTCTTATTAAATACTTCACTTAACATATATTGCTCATTTCTTAAATTATCATAAAAACCAACACCACAATACCTATCACCATAATTTTAAAACGATTTTTCTTCAGGAGGGCCTACTACACCCCCTTCTCAAAGTATTTCATAGGGCCATTTAGAGAGTTGAAGTAGTACCAGGATGGCTAAAATCTTTTATGAACTTTTTCTGTAAAATGTTCTAGTTTCTATTGTCATGGTGCGGCCCGTACCGAAATGTGTCTGTACACTTTGCATGTTACAAGGGCTTTGGTTTTGTCGATTCTGAATCTTGATTCTGAGATCATCAACTCTTCTGGGTCTAGCATTGTAAGGTCTTGAAGGTTCCTGCCTGTTCCAAATTAGTGCATCTGTTGTTTTCTCCTCTATACCGGCCAGTTGTATGATAGTGTGATCTCCTAGGGGTTTCTTGAGGTTCTAAACTTGTCCTTTGATGATATCGCTTGTCCGGTCGTCCTCCTGTTGACCTTTGGGGTCTAACTCTTAACTGGGCCATTTGTTGTTCCAAGCCTGTTCTCACAAGTGTTGATTCTTCGATGGCACGATAGGACTTCCCTGGTTGTTTATTTAGGTACTCATGATGTTGCTTGAGTAATTTCCACCATTTGCCCACTGTGGCTCCTAGAAAATGTAGGCCATCCTTGGTGGAACCTTGAAAAGGTCTAACTGTATTTTTACCATGATTATACCTGTTTACCGTATTGAAATATTCCATTCGGGTGAGAGCTAAAGGTCTTGGAGTTAGTTTTTTATCCCATTGATTAAAGAATCTACTTATAAGATCTCTCATTTGTCGATTAAAACTGAGACTACATCGATATGGATATAATAATTTGACTTGGGTGGGATCTAATTTTTTGTATAGTTTGTTACGGTTATATATTCCAAAATTTGGGATAAATGGGACGGTAATTATAATCTGGCAATAAGCATACCTATCCTTCCAGTCCAAAATTTTAACTTTAATTGGCTCAATCAATGCATCCAAATCTAACTGATTATTCGGAACCATTATTTTACAACCTGAATTTTTCCACTCTATTAATTTGGTGAGTTCACAATGTAAACACATGATCACTATTATGTCTATAGGTTCTTGGTCCTCCACTACATTGTCTTCTAACACTTTGTCCACCTTGTTTAGGGCCTCTTTCATAGTCATTCCTGGAGTGCTGTAACGTACCAGATGTTTCGGTTTCCAACCGTCTGCGGTGTTCTGCAGTTCGGCAACCCGACTGTCTCCAATTACAACAACTCTCTTGGTTCCCCAATTCATGATCTACAAAAACAATAAATTCATTTAAAACAGGGATTAATTACATTAAATGTACTAATTAAATACTCTTCTGGAACATAATCTCCAACAATTTCTGTAAACCTGATAAAATTTTTTAAACATATCATAAACATAAAACTAACTTCTTTTAACATGAGCTAAAATAAACAGCATCGATTCTAAAATTAAAAAGTTCGTTGACACAGCATTCCTCATCTGAAATCATTATTAAAACAAAGCATATAAATTGATTACTTAAACAATCCAATATATTATCTCTTACAAAACTTGTAACTTGCCAAGGATTCAAAATAACATAACTCAATTTTGATTTTCTTACCTTACTATTGACATTCTATTACCTTACCATCAGAATCCCGAAAAATCAAAAGACAAATTCGATACCGTACTGTTTCGTTCTAATTCTACCAGATCCTTCCATACTCTTGAAGTTCTTGCATCTATAATGGGAATTCCTCGACTGGGTCTATTGAATTCTAATTCTTCTTGAATCCACGGCTCCATATTATAAGTGGCATTATTATAAGGTATTCGTCTTTCAGCTTCGTGACTTGCCATTTGGTCTTTTGAATCTTGATTTAGATCTACATTATGTTGTAGATGAATATTATATTGGAATACCTTTTCCCAGTTTATTTTAAACATGGTTTGATGTTCTTCTGTAAACCCCTCAAAATCAGGTTGGGATGTATTACTCTTGTTGTCCTCTAAATCATTTTCTTGATTAACCTTTTTTAATTCTTCAGGAGTTTCATACCACTTTTTTAAATGTTTGTGATGTATTTTATATAATATAGTATTTCTATACTGATGTTGAAGGTCGTACATCACCCCGTTCTCATATGTTTTAACTACTTTATATGGACCATGGAATTTCTTAGCTAGTTTATTTTCTACATTATGACCCTTAAGAATATTTTTCTTGAGGACTAATTCATCTAACTTGTAGGGTTCATAATCTTGTTGTGTCTTTCCCCAAGTCTTGTCATTTACTTGATTCTTTTCAACATTGTTGAGAAATATTGCAGCTGGTGTCTTTCCTAATTCTCTGTGATATGTGTGGTTGTATACAGCCACAACGTCAGGTAGATGTTCATCCCATTCTTCTAAGTTATCTATCATTCTAAACATATTTAACAATGTTTGGTTCACTCTTTCTACGAGGCCGTTAGTTTGTGGCATATTGGCTACAGTACAACGATGCTTAATTTCTTTAGTTTTGAGGAACTCTTCAAACAGATGATTAGTAAATTCTTTTCCGTTGTCTGATTGTATTTCTAAAGGGTCTTTCAGAAATGTTGCTATCATATTTTTAAATGCTTTGAGTACTGTATTAGCAGTTTTATCTGGTATAGCCACAGCAGATGTCCACTTTGAGTACATGTCAACAGCAACAAAGATATATTTCTGTCCTATTTTTGTTTTTGGCATTTCCATAAGATCTATGGCGACCACATCAAAAGGTTTTCTGGCTTGTACTTTCCAAGTTGGTGGTCTTTGTTGTCGAGCTGGTAATAATTTTCTCTGTTGACATTTTATACATATTCGGGTGACTTGTTCGCAGATGTTGCGAATATTTGGACTCCAGGTAATTTCTTGTATTTTCTTTATCATTTTATCTCTTCCCGGATGATAATGAGTCTTATGATAGTCAATGATTAAATCTTTTAAATCATTATACCCTATGAGTGGAACATCTTTCCCAGTTTCCTCGTAATACAAAATTCCATCTATTTCATGTACATTTTTCAAATATCTTATATATCTCTTTAAATAATTTTTCTCTTTGAGTCTTTGAGTTTGTTCTTGAACTGTATTATTTTCTTGTAAAATCTGTCTTAACTCTTGTAAACCTTTATCTTCAATTTGTCCTTTTTTAATTTCTTCTACTAGTTGTTCCTCATTTCTTGTATATTTTAATGTAGATCTTCTACTTGGCAATTCTTCGGTTTCCTCTGGTTTTGATCCCACCGTAGACTCAATCGTTATATCATGAGAATTCAAGCTTTCTGAATCAACTATGTCTTCCTCAGTATTTCCTTCACTCTCTTCCTCATCTTCAATCTCGAATAAGACGATCTCTTTCAGAATTTCCGCCTCTTCAAAATCTGAGACAAACAAATTTATTTCGTCAACACAGCTTGTTACTCTTTCTTCAGATGTATTCTTCTCCAATAAATTAAAATGAACGCCGTGTATACTTAAGAGATGACATATCCTAGTACCTTTATCATTATATGACACCCATTGGTCTTTAGCATGATATATTTTAACTTGGATGTCGTATATACGGGCACAAGCTTCCACAATCTCAGAGCTGACCATAGTACCTGAGATATTCATTCGGTTCAGATTCTGTCTAGTTTGTTTAGTGTCCATTAACCCATAGGTTTTCAAATTATTTCTCACTTCATTGACCGCACGCTCACGGAGAATCTTGTGAGCTTTTTCATCATTAAATAAGAATATGGCTATTGCCACGAACAGGGCGTTTCCGCTGCCTTTAATTTCTTTTTCTTTAAATCCTACCGGTACTATATCTTCTTCAATTTCTATTTCCTCTGTATTTTCTGGAACGCATCGAGAGAGGAAATCGCTGATGTGATTAAATTTCCCGGGTAGGTATTTGATCTCAAAATCGTACTCAGCTAAATCTGTTAAAGTTCGGGCAATTCTTGCATTTACTCCAGCCATATTGTGCAAATAAGTTAGGGGTTGGTGATCAGACCAGATGACAAACCTTCGGCACATTAAAAATGTGCGAAACACTTTCACTCCCCATCTTAATGCGGCTAATTCTTTCTCTAGAGTACTATAGTTTCTCTGGGCGGATCCAAAACACATCGAGGCATAGGCTATAACTTTTAGTTCCCCGTCTTGCTGTTGTTTTAAACAAGCTCCGGCACCTGTCCCAGATGCATCAACAAACAGTTCCAATGGTTTTTTACTCTCATAGTCCGGGAAGGCTAAAATTGGTGGTTCTACCAAAGCTTGTTTTAATCTTTCAAAGCTTTCTTGACACTCCAGAGTCCATTTTATACTCTTTCCTGTTGTTAACTGAGAGAGAGGCTTCATGAGTTTAGCAGCCTTCTGGAATATGTCTTCTATAGTAATTTACACTACCCAAGAAACTCTGAACTTGCTTTATGGTTTTGGGCACTGGAGCTTTTTGTATGGCCTCTATATTTTCGGATAATGGTAATATTCCTTCTTCACTAACTTCCTGGCCTAAAAATTTTACTTTTCTTCTGAAGATATTACATTTTTCCGGTTTTATTTTTAAATTAAACTCACGCAGTTTCTCTAAAACTTGACTTAGATTATTCAAATGTTCGTCAAAATTTCTTCCCAAGATCAAAATATCGTCCAAGTAGGCCATTACTTGGGTTTTTGAGAAATCTTGTATCATCAAGTTGACGAGACGTTGGAAAGTCGCGGGTGAGTTACAGAGGCCAAAAGGTAATCGTACGAACTCCAGATGCTTTGAAGATGTTGTAAAAGCAGTATATTCTCTTGATTTTTCATCCATGGGTAAGTTGTAGTATCCTTTGGTCATGTCTAGAAGACTAAAATAGGTACTGCCTTTTAAATTATAAATACAGTCGTTCACAGCGGGTAATGGAAAACTGTCCTTAACTGTCCTCTGATTGAGGGCTCTATAATCAATACATACCCTTACTTTGCCATTCTTCTTGATAATAGGTACAATAGGACTGCTCCATGGACTCTTTGATGGTTGTATAATTCCTTGTTGTTCTAATGTTTTTAATTCTTCGTCCATAAGCTCTTGCACCTTCGGATTAAACCGCCTTACCTTTTGACGAATGGGCTCATAATCATTCAATTTAATTTTGTGTTTCATTTTAGTTGTATAACCCACGTCATTATCGTCTTTACTAATGATATCTTTAAAATTTTCTAACGTTTTACAAACAATATCTTTTTGTTCTGAATTAAGGTCGGTTTGGTTCAATGTAAATCTTTCCTCCCAACTCAAGTGCTGATTTTCTTGTTCTTTCTCCACTTCTTGTTGTTCGTATATTTCTTTTAAAGTTTTTCCATCTTTTACTAATTCTATAGTTGTTACCACTAAATCTTTTGTATCAATCTTATAAGTTTCATCTCCCAAATTTATAACATTAATATAGGCTCTTTTCCCATTATTTACAGTATTTGAAATAAACAATCCATTCTTTCTAAAATTATCCAATCCTGCTATTTCAGTACTATATAATTTGGGTTCTTTAAAATTATTTGGCCACTTTAGTTCTATTTTATGTATGTATCCAGCCTTTATATGAGCATTCTTTCTTAATTTTAACTTGATGTTACTTATTGGGGCTGAATTATATCTAAAATTACATACAACAATTTCTTTCCCATTATCAGGCCTACATATTAATCTATTATTTTCAAAGTCAATTTCTAAAAAGTATTTTTTCAAAAAATCGATTCCAAGAATCATTTCATGTGTTATTTTTCGACTAATGATGAAACTTTCATGTTTTATTTGATATTTTCCTATTTTGAATGATAAATTCATCTCTCCTTCTGTTCCTTCTATATCTCCGTGTACTCCAATCAATTTAATATTTGTATCTTTGATTTCTTCATTTAATAATTGAGCGACATCATAACTAATTACATTGAGTTGGGCACCTGTATCTATTAAAGCTCTTATAATGGCTCCTTTTACATTTATATCCAAGTATAATCTTTGATCTGTATCTTTAGGTGCAAGGCTTTGTCCTACTCCCTTAATTCCACCCTGCTCGGTTAAGGGGTTCTTTAGTTTTCCGGCTGCTTCCTGAATACATTCTTAAATTCCTCACAGTTCTTCATCAAATGGTTTTCTCCACAATAAGGGCATTCATATCTTTGAGCTTGTTCCCTCTTTTCTGGTGGTGCTCTTCTTGTATTTTGCTCATTTTGTGCAGTACTTGTTGGTCGTTGTTCCTGTTTTTCAGGTCTTTCTAATCTATTGCCTTGTTCTCGGTTTCTTTCTTGAGCTATTCTTTTACGACAATCCTTAATCATATGACCTGGCTTACCACAACAGAAACAACTTTTGTTTTTCTTGTAGCATTCCGATTCTAGATGCCCTTCTTTTTCACAAAAATTACATTTTTTATCTGTCTTTTTATCAGTTACTGCTACTTGAACCTTTTCTCTCTCAGGTTTTCTTTCTGTGGTGTTGTCTTTTCTTTCTTCTTTCTTATCAGGCTGATTACTACTAAAGCACATCTCTACATTGTCGGCTATCTCGATTATCCTATCTATACTAATTCTTGGTTCCGATAATGCAGCAAATTTTACTTTCCCAGCTGATTCTCCGCTAAGTCCTTCTAGTATTTTTATTTTCTTCATTTCATTAAATAACTCTTGTCGTGTATCTATCCCAGCTGCTTCTGCCAGTCGATCTAATCTCATAGAAAAATTCATTATAGTTTCATTTTTCTCTCTTTTTGCACTCCAATATTTTTCTGCTATTTTATCCTTATTTCGAGAAGCCTGATAAACAATTTTTCTGAGTTTTTCTTTAACCAAATAGTAAGGAATTCTTCCGCCATCGATGTTATTAAAAGAATCCAGTAAACTTCCTTCTAAATATTTACCCAGGACGCGACTCCATGTATTTACTACTTCCGGATAGGTATTATCGCAGTATGTTTCGAAATCTTGTAAAAATCTTTCAAAATCATGTCCCTCTTCTAGTGAATATTTCAAGGGTGGTGGGACTAGCCTTCTTCGATAATAGTAGTGACTATCCATCATGTGTTCAGGTGGTGGTGTATATTGTCGTCCTGGTGTATAATGCTGACTTGTTCCAGCTCTACTTGAATACTGGCGACTATTCATTCCTCTTTCCTGTTCTTGTCTTTGTTGTTGCTCTGGTGTTGATGTCATATGTGGTTGTAACTGTTCATTCATTTCAGGCCTCTCTTCAGGGATATCCACTCTAAAATCCATCTTGTTTATCTAATTCTGTTCAATGATCTTTTTAAATTCTTATTAAACTTTTATTCTTAGCACCAGGTATGTTAGGTGGCTAAATCCTGGTCTAAACGGCACCAAAAAGTTATGTCGTAGTTATCAATTCTATTTATGTTATAATAAGGACCAACTACAACAAATATTTCAGAAATTGCGTTGTGTTTCCATTACTATTATTCAAGGTTTCTAATGATTTATTATCTTTTCAGATTAAAGGTCGTTCATCTACTTGATGTGAACTATGTTGATATTAGAGAATGAATTTCTGACTTATTATTTATTATTATATAATAAACAATCGTTTTGTTATGTTATATTCTTTATAACCTTATTTTAATTAATAAAAGAGGGTTTTATTTTCCTAATTTCCTACTTACTATAAACTTATACCTTCCGATATTATCATATAGTATTCACCAACACTTATGTAGTTCGATACTATAATAATGTTTATTAAACTGTTGTTTAATGTTTCGAATTGATGTTATGTCAAGATTAACCGTGCGAAATTGTTTCAAGTTAAGTGTGAATATAGTAAAATATTTATTAAAATATTTTCTAAGTCTTTAGTGGATGCTATAATACCAGTAAACTGTGAAAATTAACTCGGAGTTTTCATCAAGTTGTATTAAAAATATTTATTAAAATATTTTCTAAGTCCTGAGCGAATGTTATAATAACAGTAAACGGTGAAAATTATCTCAGAGTTTTAATCAAGTTGTATTAAAAATATTTATTAAAATATTTTCTAAGTCTTGTTTCGTTTTAATACAATAGCAAACTGTTTAAAATATTTCAAAGTTGTTTTTAATTTATATCAATAATATTTATTAAAATATTTTCTAAGTTCTGTTTCGTTTTAATACAATAGCAAACTGTTTAAAATATTTCAAAGTTGTTTTTAATTTATATCAATAATATTTATTAAAAGATTTTCTAAGTTCTGTTTCGTTTTAATACAATAGCAAACTGTTTAAAATATTTCAAAGTTGTTTTTAATTTATATCAATAATATTTATTAAAAGATTTTCTAAGTTCTGTTTCGTTTTAGAATAAGATTAAACCATTTAAAATAGTTCAGAGTTGTTTTTAATTTGAATCAACAATATTTATTAAAATATTGTCTAAGTTCTATTCAGTTTTAATACTAAGTTAAAGGATTATTAAATATTACTAATTTAGGTCAATTGGCGATGACAATTTAATAAATCACTCGTTATCTTACAAATAATCTACCTACAATATAAAGTATATTTTAACTTCTCTTAATCGAATAAAATTCGTTATCTATAACTAACCATAAAGTTTACACAGGTCCAAAACAAAACCAAAAATCTTTAACTTAATTATGGTATAATCTAATGCAAAGCATATACTTCAAAAAGGAACAATTTAAACCAAAATGGTTTACTTAAACAAAAACAAAAGTTTATAAAAGTATAAAGCAATTAATCTGGTTTACTTTAAATATATTTACAGTTACTATATAAAATGAATATCCTCTGACATTAATTATTCTTTCAACAATTTGTACAAATATCTTAATTAAACTCGTATTTCTTGAGTTTTAAATCAAAAATAAACACACGGTAAATATGCCCAAGTATATCAATTGGTCCTCGAAAGAGGTCTGTATATTCTAATATTCAACCTAATATCAAATACTCGAAAGAGTTCTGTAAGGTTTAACATAAGTTACCTTTAACCTTAATTCCTCGAAAGAGGTCTGTATATTTAACACTCTAATATCAAATACTCGAAAGAGTTCTGTAAATTTTCTAAAATAAGTTACCTTTAACCTTAATTCCTCGAAAGAGGTCTGTATATTTAACACTCTAATATCAAATACTCGAAAGAGTTCTGTAAATTTTCTAAAATAAGTTACCTTTAACCTTAATTCCTCGAAAGAGGTCTGTGAATAAATCAACTCTTATTCGTAAAATATCAGTAATCTTAAGAATATTATCACCTTTATCAATATAAAATATTACTATATAAAATTCGTTTACGGAGCAAAGAACTTTTCGATTTCAGAACCAAAATCAGAATGACTACTTCTTTCAAAATTTTCAAATTATGAATTCTGACAACTATCATAGGTTGTCATTTTTTTAAGATCAACCAATCAGGAAGTTTTATTTTTAGCGAGTTGTCAAAATTCAGGTTCTCTTTCTTTTTTCTTTTCTCTTCTTTTTCTTTTCTGGCAACTTGGTAACGGACTCTGTTTGTTGTTTTATTTTCGAAATCTTAAGCGCCATCTTGATTTGAACTTCGTATAATTTTCTTAATCCTTATGTTTATTAATTCCTTTATTTATTCTCATCTTTTTCATGTTATTTTCTTAATTCACGAAGAAATACATATTATGCTTAACTTGCCTTTCTCTTGATTTTTTCAAATTTCATAATTTTCTGAGAGTTTAAATTTGTAGCCCTAACTTTGCGTTCATGCTAGACCTGATTTACTTATTGTTTCTGTTACTTTTTCTTCGTTTCTTTCATGTCTAATTTTTTCTTTCTCTTCTTATCGATTTACTTATCTTTTATTATATTTCTTTTTCTTTCTTATTAAATACTTCACTTAACATATATTGCTCATTTCTTAAAGTTATCATAAAAACCAACACCACAATACCTATCACCATAATTTTAAAACGATTTTTCTTCAGGACTTAAAACAATTTTCTTCAGGCCTTCCTACTACACCTATATATATATATATATTATATATATATATACCGGGCCCGGCTGCCCCGGCCCCGGCTAAAAATCAGGGAAAACCGGGGTTAAAATGGCAAATTATACTTGAGGGGACAATCCAAATTTTTTTTTTTAATTTTCAGCCGATTCTCTTGAAATTTTCAGTGTATATAGCTTTTTTCCTGGTAAAAAAAAAGTCCATTTCTAGCGTTTTTCTGAGTCTATAACTGCTAAAAAGTTTTTTTTGAGGGGAAATTTGACCCTTTTCAAATGAATGGCGGGCCAAACCACTTTTCGGAATAACTTGAAATTTGGATGTGTATTCATAATTCTATTGGCAACGAAAACATGTAACAGACATTTGTTCCCAGAGTTATAGAAAAAATGTTATAAGCCCAAAACTGAACAACTATAGAAAAAAAATTGAAAAAAAATCCACCTTTTCGGTCAATAAAATTTAAAACAAAACTATAACTATAACATTCCTTATTTTAGGAGGGTACATAGAGGAGGGATGGGGCTACAAATTCTTCTCTATACTTTATTCAATGCGATTCGTTGGTTTCGAGATATAGCCTCTCAAAAAAGGTCCATTTTTGACCAAATTTCAAATATTTCCAAAGTTTGAGAGGCTATATCTAGCTTCAAACAAAAAGCATTTAATAATGCACTAAATAAAAATTGTAGCCCTGTCCCTCCTCTAAACAATATTCAAAAAAAAAAAAAATTAATTTGGTAGCGTGTTTTTTTAAATAAGTTTTTTCTCCGGAAGGGTACGATTTTTTTTTTTTTTAAAAAAAATTTCAAGTGCTTATATCTTTTTTTCTAGATGTGATATCAAAAATCTGTTCTCACCAATGCAAGAAATTGAGGCTAAGATTATTCAGTTAAATTTTCAGCTCATGTGGACCAGTGGTTTGACCCTTTTATTCATTTTTTCCAACTTTGTGTCCAAATAACTTTAAAACCGTTATAGACTCAGAAAAATGTTCGAAATCAACTCAGAACTTTGGGAAAAAATGCATATTCCCTGAAAATTTCAGCTCAATCAGTCAAATAATAAAAAAAAAAATTAAAACAAAATATAAGAAAATTAAGATATTTCTTCTTGCTTTTTTAAAATTTTCTCTTTTTTTCTGTTTCTTTAGACTGCTCCTTTTCTGCTACTGAATGTTCATTTTTGTGTTTTGATTTTAGATGCCCCCATAAAGATTTGGTTGAAAAATTTTTTACTTGTACCACCCGGAGGTCCTCTTCTAATTTTCTGACTGCAGATGTTACATTTAGCTATTTCGAGCCTATCCTGAAACATTGTAAAGTACTTCCATACTGCTGAAGCTGATATTTTAACCATATTGATTGAAAGTATAAACAAAATAAAAAAAAATAATTTTTAAATAATGTAGCTAAATGATTCAAGTTTGATACATAGCAATGATATAACAATGATATGTATAAATATAGGTTATATTGATAATTTTACATCTTACATTTTTTCAAACTTTACTTTGTGGGCTTATAGGTAAAGCTGTTGAATCACTATTATGAATCAAAAAATTTTTTTTTTTTTTTAATTTTTGTACTTTTTATTAAACAAAATCTGTAATTTTCTTACATTTTTCCGGAGAAAATGCATATAATCATTAATTTAAGTGAATGTTGGCTATTCTACGCCTTTCTTATAATTAAATAAACCTCAATTAAATTTATATCTAATTGTTTTAACCTAAAATTTCAGTGCTTTTGACCTATTTACAAATTTTAGGCAACCCCGGCTAAATTTGGGGACCCCGGCCAAATTCCAGCCCCGGTCGGTCCCTATATATATATATATATATATATATATATATATATATATATATATATATATATATATATATATATATATATATATATATATATATATATATATATATATATATATATATATATATATATTACATTGGCTTAGTCAAGTTATGCTATTCAATACATAAAATATATCTAGCCCCCTCTTAAATGTGCAAGAGAATCACAGTCAACAAAAGCCATTAAAAATAACCCTATTGCTGAAAGAGTATTTTCTTAGATCAAGATAGCATGACTTTTTAATTTTCTTGTCATCTAGTATCTCTTCTATGGTTCACTATAAAGTATTTTTAAATCTTTATATTAGTGTCAGATGTAAATATTTTGTAAACTTGTATCATATCCCCTCTAAGAAACCTCCTTTCAACTGAGAACATTCCCATCTCCAACCTCTCCTCATAGGTTTTACTCTTGAAGACAGAAATCATCAGAAATTAGTATTTGCCACCCAAATAGGCTTATCTTTAAAACATAAAGACTGAATTTTAGTATCAATATTTGCTTGAAGTATTCCCACATTAGGAAAATAGAGACTGTTAGAAGCCACAAGTGCCTATTGAGACTGTCCCAGTAAAGAATAATACACATTTTAATAGGCCAATATGTCTTTCCTGCATACAGTATGCGACACCATATTGACCAAAACATAATTGTAATCATTAGATATTTTTTTTTATTTTTTTTTTTTAGAAAATCCTTTCCTGTACATTAATAAACAAAAAATATAATTCATATCATATCCTCTATGTAGTTAAGCTAAGTAGGAAAATTTTTTTTGGGCTTGTCTTTATAGAATTACCCAAATAATTAATGGTAATACTAATATATGCAACAAAGACTAGATCTATCCTACCCATTCATGCATTAGAACATTAGAAAAATAGAGACAGTTCATTCATCCAAAGTAAGATAAAAATAAAAATAAGCCCTTACACACATTTAGTAAACCTAACTAATGACATTATACAACTAATTACACCTGCAACATGCAATGAACCAACAGCCAAAACTACAAAACCACCAGTTAGGTTTAATCACAAGCTGGTCTAAAAATTTATATATACCCACCAATTTGGCTTAGTTAAGTTATACTATACAATACCTAAACCATCTATATATATCTATCTAGCCCCCTCTTAAATGCTGCAAGAGAATCACAGTCAACAATCTCCTGTGACAAGCCATCCCATCATTCCAAAAATTAACAATATATTTCTGAAAGAGTATTTTCTTAGATCGAGATGGCATGACTTCTTTAATTTTCTTATCATGGCCTCTAGTTTCTCTTCCATGGTCCACTATAAAGTAATTTTCAATCTTTGTATTACTGTCAGATGCAAATATTTTGTAAACTTGTTTCATATCCTGTCTGAGAAATCTTTCAACTGAGAACATTCCCAGCTCCTTCAACCTCTCCTCATAGCTCTTACTCTTGAAGCCAGAAATCATCCTTGTTGCTTGATGTTCTACTCTCTCTAGCATATCTATGTCTTTTCTTAAATGAGGAGCCCAAACTTGTGCACAATACTCTCATGCTGGTCTAACATAGCTATTATATAGCTTGCTTTTAACCTCTGCTCTTGTAAACTACATTGTGATTTATTTTACCTAACATCATATTAGCTCTATTCCTTGCTTCAAACAATGATCACCAACTTTCAGATTACTGCTAATAATCACTCCTAAGTCTTATTCTTGGTTCACAGTCTCAAGTCATTTGCCACTTATCTGCCCATCCAAGGAGTCTATCTAGATCACCTTGAAGCTTTATACATCCATCATTATTCCTTCCTGAGATGACCACTTAGGTATCATCTGTAAACTTAGAAACTTTTCGTTTAAGCCTTTGTCTAAACATTTATATATATAAGGAACAGTAGTGGTCCCACCACAGAACTCTGTAAGACCCCACTCTTCATTGTTTCCCATAATATCTTATTTCCATTTAGTAGCACACACTGCCTTCTGTTCTTCAACCACTTTTTAACCCAATTATGCACCACTTTCAATACCACAGTGTAACAACTTTTGCATAAACAATTCATTCACTTAAATCACTATTCACTATCAGAATCTTCTTGAACATTTATATCATAAGTTTTAGAATTTGGAGGAGTTAAATGTTCAGGAACATAAGGCAGTGACAATTTTATATCTTTCATTTTTCCAAACTTTAATTTAGGGTCTTACCTAACTAAACCTGTTGAATCACTATTATGAATCAAAAATTTATTTAAAATTTTTTGTTTTTTTTTTTTCAATCTTTTATTATACAAAATCTTTAATTTTCTGAAAAATGCATATGATAATTAATTTAAGTGAATGTTGACTCTTCTACTCCTTCCTTATAATTAAATTAATCTCAATTAAAATTATATCCAATTTTCTTAACCTAAATTTTTGGTACTTTTGATCTCTTTACAAATTTTAGTCAACCCCTGCCAGAGCCCCAGCCCCAGTCGGTCCCTAATTTACCCACTCTACCTTACCATTACACAAGTCCATAGACTCCACTAAATCCCTACTAACATTTTTCCTAACACTAAATTATATATAATTGCACAGTGGATCAGAAATCTATACCTGGATCTTAACAATACTATCCTTTTTTTATTATTTTTTTTTTTACTCATTTGTCAGGTTGCCATAAAAGCTTGAGCCTGATATATGAAAGCATTCTAAAATTTTTATAACTGAATAGAAGTGAGAGAGAACTTTATCTAAATGTTTTAAGAGAAAGAGAAAACTTTACCTAAACTGTTTAGGAAGGTATAATTTTCAATTAATATTTCTAGATCATTGTTTTGTAATAGAATTATTTAACAGTTTCTTTGAATGCTTTAACATTTATAATAAAAATGCTAAATAGCGTGAAAATTGTTATTTTGGGGCTATATATATTTAATATTTTTTAATCTATTTTCTATTTCAGATTAATGCTTAAATATACTTTAAAAAGTTTAATTAATATTTTAAAAAATGCCTACATGTTTTGCACTCTTTTGTAATCATGATAGTCGTCGTGAAACTTGTAGGATGTTTCAGTTCCCTAATAATCCTGATATAAGAAAACAGTGGCTTAATAAAACCAGGTATGTTTAACTTTGTCTGATTGTTTATTAAGTAAAAGAATATGTAGTGATGTATGTGACATCTGCATCTGCATAACATCCACATCTATATATCCATATCCTCAGTTATTATATGCAAATGTATAAAATTTTGAAAGTTATTAATTTGTTGTCTGTTTGATTAATTTTTTGAATACCATGAATAAGAAAATAATTATTTTCATATTTACAGTAGATATATACTTGTTTCACGAATGCCCCACATCATGAACAAAGACTTCAGCTTGCTTTGTCCCGGAGATGCTTTGGTCTCTGCTGAAAAGGTAGGGGCTGTTATCGTTGATGGGATGAGCAGGTTCATTCCATCTTCAACTAAATCTTTCTCCTCAAAATCCATAGTTTGATGGCAATTGTTCTCGTCCTTCGTAAGAGAGACAATGCTTATCGTGAATGGAAAAACTCTCCTCTTATCACTCTTGCTTATTTTCATTCAGCTCGGAATCGTTTCAGGGATGTTCTTTGACTGGCTAATCTTACTTTCATTAAAAGGAAGTGTGCTGACCTCCATGGTTCTACTGATAAAAATTTCTGGCCTGTTGCTAAAAATATCTCTAATAACTTACGTAAATCTGCCCTTCCTCCTCTTATTCGCTCTGATGGTTTTGTAGCTAATACGCCCTCTGAAAAGGCTAATCTCTTCAGCCTCCTTTTTTCATCTCATTCCACCCTGCACAATTCTGTCATTCCTCCTCCTACTGCTTCTCTCAGGCTTCCCATGATTATTTATGATCGGGTGCATGGGATCCTGAAATCTATGAACGTCAGGAAGACCAGTGGCCTGGATGGCATTCCCCCTTGTGTTCTGAGGGAGTGTGCTTCCGAGTTGGTGGCTGTCCATGTTCAGCTCTACTCTCTATGCCTTAATACTAATACTTTTCCTCAGTGTTGGAAGCGCGCATATGTTCAGCCGATCCCAAAAAAGGTAGCCACTCTGACACTTCCAATTATCGACTTATAGCTCTCACTTGTGTTCTATTTAAAATTTTTGAAACTCTCCTTAACTCTCATTTCCTGGATTATTTGGAGTCTCATTCTCTTCTCTCAGATCAACTGTATGGTTTACGAATCTCTAGGTCATCTGTTGACATACTTTCCTATATTACTGATCTATGGTCTTCTGCCCTTAGGGACTTTAGAGAGTTTTGTATGGTGGTGCTTGACATATCCAAGCCTTTTTGACTGGATATGGCATACATCTCTGCTCTCGAAGCTCACTTCCTTTGGGTTTCATCCTCCTTGCTTACTCTTGTCTAGTTTTCTTTTGGACCATTCCATTTCGGCACTTGTAGATGGAGCGACCTCTTTTTTCCTTTCCTGTCAATTGTGGTGATCATCAGGGTTCTGTTTTATCTCCAACTTTATTCTTACTTTTCATTAACTACTTCTCAACTACACTTCTAACTCTGTTCACACTTGTGCTGATGATTCAACTCTCCATTCTTCTACTCATTTCATATTTGCTCCCTCTTTTGCTTCTAGAGTTGTTTCTCGTCTTCAACTTTTCTATTCTATTCTTGCTAATCTGGATGAGATTTCTCGGTGGGGTTATAGCAACCTGTTGAAATTCAATTCTTTAAAAACTCAACTTCTTCATATCTCCCTTCAAAACACCTCCCAATTTTCCTTTCTTCTTCGGTGGCTCTTTATCTCACCTGTAAATAACATTAACATTCTTGGTCTTAACATAAACAATAAATTGTCTTGGAAATCACATATCACAATGGTTGCTAAGGCGGCCTCTAAAAAGCTGGGAATACTGTTCAGGTTGTGAGAATTTTTCTCTTCTGAGCAGTTACTCCAATTATATAAGGGTCTTATTAGCTCTTGTATGGAGTACTGTTCTCACATTTGGGGGGGATCTGGTTCCTCCTCTCTTCTGGATAGGGTTGAGTCTAAGGCTAAAAGATTAATAAACTGTCCTCTACTTTCAAACTCTCTTGACCCTCTCTTTCTGCAACGTGACGTTGCATGCTCTCCCTTTTCTACAGGAACTACAAAGGCACGTACTCGAGGGAATTGGCCTCTCACATTCCACCACCATTGCATCGCCATCGTTGAACAAGGGGTGCCCTGCTTTCACACGAATTTTGTGTGGGATCTTGGAAACCCCAGACTTGCCCGTTGTGGTGCCAACTTTTCAGCCACTCTGTTCTGTAGAACTCCATACCATAATCTATTTTTTCTCCTGCATTTAATCTTCCTCTCTTCAAGGCTTCTGTCTGTGTCTACCTGAGAGGTTTGCGTTAGGTTCGGAGCTGGGTTGGGTAGGTTCTCTTCCTTTCTCTTTTATAAGCCTCCTCTAAGTGATTGATCTGTTAAAAAAAAAAAAAAAAAAAAAAAAAAAAAAAAAAAAAAATTTGAGAATAGCTGTTAAGTTGGGGGGTCAGAGAGTTGGACAGAAAAAGGATAAGACTGTGTAGAAAAGCGTGTTGCAATAGTCCTCAATAGAGGAGGTATGCGACGTGAGTTCAGAATAGCAGTGTCCATTGTAATAGTGATAGTATAGAGATTGCGACGCAACAATTTGACAGGCAGAAAGAGACTGGAGAGAGAATTAGAGCAGAAGGGTTGATAAGACGAAAAGCCCTAGACTAAACCTTTTCAAGGAGAGCTGTATGAGTGGGGCTACCCCTGATGTGTTAGGCGTACTCTATACAGGGGCAAACTAGGGGCCGACTGGGGCTGGAATTTTGCCAGGGCCAGAGCTCTGGCCGGGGTTGGTTAAAATTTTTAAAGAGGTCAAAAGCACTGACATTTTAGGTTTAGAAAATTAGACATAATTTTAATTGAGATTTATTTAATTTTATGGAAGTAGTAGAATAGCCAACATTCACATAAATTAATGATCATATGCATTTTCTCTGAAAAAATTTCAGAAAATTACAGATTTTGTATAATAAAAGTTTTAAAAAACTACAACAAAATTTTTCTGATTCACAATAGTGATTCAACAGGTTTACTTAGGTAAGACTCTAAGTTAAAGTTTGAAAAGATGTAAGATATAAAATTATCAATATAACCTGTATTTATACATATCATTGCTATTTTATTGCTGTATATCAAACATATCATTTAGCTACAAATTTTCAAAATTATTATTTTGTTTATACTTTCAGTCACTATGGCTAAAAGATCAGCTTCAGCAGTATGGGAGTACTTTACAGTGTTTCCGGATAGGCTCGAAATAGCTAAATATAACATCAACACTCTTTATAGATATAAAGGAAGAATGGTGGTCTTCTACAACAGCTGCTATAGAATGCCTAGAAAAGGAAAACATTGAGGATTGATTCCGAAAGAGAGGTGCTTGGAAATCAAAGCTTTGTGCCAGACTCTACCAAGGGCTATTGATATGTCCAGCGGCTCAGCGAAATATTCACCAAAATACCAAAGAGCTTATCACTTAAGAGTTAGAGAGAAGGGAAAGAAGATCACGAGTAGTGTGCTCTTTACGAGAACCATACTGGCCATTAGAGATAAGATTAAAAGAATTGAGAGGTTTCCAGATATTCTTGTTAAGGATAGATTCGAAACCTTTAGAAAGAATGGAGTTAGAGGGTTGAGAGGGGTCTCCCATCTTCGGCTTAAGCTGAATGAGTGCACGTTTTCAGAAGGAAGAAAAGATCTAAGTATATATATATATATATATATATATATATATATATATATATATATATATATATATATATATATATATATATATATATATATATATATATATATATATATATATATTATATATATATATATATAGGGTTTATGGTTTAGTCCGTTTATTATAGGTTGGATGACGTTGGTAAGAGCAGTTGTGCTATACTAATAGCAATTGACATAAACAAAGCCTTCGATACTGTCCCGAAACATAATCTTATCCATAAAATCCTCCAATCCAACATCCCAACAAACACTAAGAAATGGCTAACCAACTTCCTATCAGGAAGAACCGCCCAAATACAACAAAACGGCCATAAATCACGTACCATCAACTTAAGAAACGGAGTTCCGCAAGGAGCCATACTCTCCCCCACTCTATTCAACCTGTACACAGCAGACCTCCCTCAACCCCAAACAACTTTCACTCGCATAATATCATACGCCGACGACTTAACTATTACCACCACTCACAAAAACCTCACCACTGCAACATCTCTCACACAAGACTACATAACACAACTCCAAACTTGGCTAGTAGAAAACAGGATGACGGCATCCCCAAACAAATCCTCCATAACCCTCATAACAACAGACAAACACATATCCAACACCCACCCACAAGTCCTACTAAACAACACCCCCATACCCCTCAACAAAACCCCAAAAATTCTCGGCCTAACATTTGACACTCACCTCACTTTCTCCAAGCACATTCAAAATACCACATCAGCCGCAAACAGAAAACTCAACATCCTCAAAACAGTGGCCAACACTGACATAAACAACAACATACAAACCTCAATTGCAATCTACAAGCAATTTATACGCCCCACCATTAACTACGCCTCCCCTGTCTGGCACCCTCTGCTCTCCGACAAAAAACTTAACGACACTCCAAATAACGCAAAATAAAGCCCTTCGCACCATCACGGCTGCACACCCACAACCCCCCAAAACACCTTACATAACGAAACCAA
>SEYY01014460.1:5000-7500 GCA_009176605.1 Armadillidium nasatum | reverse complement strand
TATTAATTACTTACTTATTAAAATTATTATAAGTTTTTTTTTTTTAATTTCCTTATTTTTCTGTATCAAAATTCTTCAGGGATTCCAAAAATGTTATCCTTTTTATCCTACGTTTTTGTCGTTTTTTTGAAATATTTAAGGATGCTAAAATGAAGTCTGGCTTATATATACATCTTTATATATATATATATATATATATATATATATATATATATATATATATATATATATATATAATATATATATATATATATATATATATATATATATATATATATATATATATATATATATATATATATATATATATATATATATATATATATATATATATTATATTATATATATCAGAGGTGGGCGCGCAAATTTTAAAATTTAGAGCGCAAACTCAAAAGCGCAAATTTTAAAAATTTTGTCCGCAAATGCAAAAGCGCACATTTTTTCAAAAATTTAGTCCGCAAATGCAAAAGCGCATATGTCCGCAAATAAAAAAAAATTTTTAAAGCGCCAAATTTTAAAGCAAAAAAAAAAAAAAAAAAAAAAAAAAAAAAAAAAAAAAAAAATTTAGCGCTAGGATGTAAAGATGAATTATTTTTAAATTTTATTGATAAATGCAAATATATAACAAAAAAAATGAGAAAGAATTTATTATTATTTATTCAGCTATCTATGATCTCTTCCTCCTCGTAGCTCTCCTCTTGCATTCTGAAAAGGGTCATATTCCCTTTCATGAAAATAAATTTTTCAAAATTGCTGGATGTAATGGCTGCCCTCTTTGGTCTTAGAATGTCAGAGCCTTGACTAAACAACAACTCTCCACGGCCGCTGAGCTGGGTAATGGGGTATTATACTTCATAAACAAGTCCACCCAGACCTCTTGGTATTCACATGGAAAAAGGTTCCTAGTGAGAGGGGTATTGTGGTGAACATTTACTGCATCCCAGCTATCCAAGGTTTGCCGCAACTTCTCCTCCAGAGGTGTCTGCTGGATATATGGGGCCTTCAGTTTCTGAAAAATTTAGAAATGGTATCAAGAACTCAAATCCTTTTTAAGTTTCATTTGAACATTATGTCATTATGTATATATATATATATATATATATATATATATATATATATATATTATATAATATATATATATATTATATATATATATATATATATATATATAATATATATATATATATATATATATATATATATTATATATATATATATATATATATATATATTATATATTATTATATATATATATATTTTTTTTTTTTTTTTTTTTTTTTTTTTTTTTTTTTTTTATTTTTATTATATTATATATATATATATATATATATATATATATATATATATATATATATATATATATATATATATATATATATATATTATATATATATATATCATCATCATCATCATCTCATCATCACCGTCCAAACCGGTAGGCTGACGCCTGTCGGGTGCTACTCCTCCAAAATTTCTCCACGCATTTCTGTCCTCAAACATTCGATTGTCTTCCACCTTTTCCAGTGTCTTTTTCCTTCGTTGTATGGCTTCTTCTATCGCCTCCATCCATCTCTTCCTTGGTCTTCCCGCCGGTCTCCTTCCTTCTGGTCTCCATTCCAGCATCTCTCTCAGTCTCTCTCCCTCCCCCATTCTCTTCACGTGACCAAACCATCTCAGTTGGTTTCTTTCTATGCATTCAAAAATTGATTCCACCCCAAGTTCTCTCACCAGTTCACTCCTCATTCTATCTCTCAGTGATATATATATATATATATATATATATATATATATATATATATATATATATATATATATATATATATATATATATATATATATATATATATATATTAGGTTAAGAGATGCTTAAAGATTGTTCTAAATTATAAAAATAGCTCACCTTAAATGGTCCATTTCAGATTCATCCCATCACCTTCAGTGCCTTGATGTGGAGGAGTAAAATTCGATGCAATATTACACTTTATTTCCTCCAATATCCTAGTCTTAACAGCTGGATACTTCCCCTCATTTAACCTATGTGCCACTCCGAGTTTGAAGTGAGGGTGCAGAGCTGTTGCCCTAAGTAAATCACAATCATCAAAAATCCTGCTGAACCTCGGTTCAAATCCTTTTCTTTCCCTTTGTTTGGCTTTGGCTGCTTTAGTAAGTAGTTGACTAAGCTTTTGTCATAGTTAAGTTTTTTCACCTCTCGTTGCAATTCCACGTGATTGTCCTTGAGGAGGAAGAGGTTAGACAATAGAACCCCCGCGTACGCATTCTTCTCATCCTGCAACATATGCAGCCTAACAGCAATAGGCGTTATTATTTCGATGTACTCGGCAATTACCTCCTTGTCAGTTTTTATTAAATATTGGAAGACAAGGCTTTTGTTCCATACAAATAAACCAATAAACAAAATAGTCAATAACCCATATATACATATATATATATATATATTATATATATATATATTATATATATATATAAATATATATATATA
>SEYY01014459.1:12500-15257 GCA_009176605.1 Armadillidium nasatum | reverse complement strand
TATATTATATATATATATATATATATATATATACTGTACTTGAAAGCCTCAGGAATATTGTTAATTGCACTGAAGTATCACACTTGCATATAAATTAGAATTAAATTGCTACGTGTATAAAAATTTATTCGGTAGAATACATAAATTTTTAAAACATGATGGCATTTTCAACTATGTATATATATATATATATATATATATATATATATATATATATATATATATATATTATATATATATATATATATATATATATATATATATATATATATACTATATATATTATATATATATATATATATATATATATATATATATATATATATATATATATATATTTTGTTGTTATTATTATTATTATTATTATTATTATTATTATTATTATTATTATTATATATTATTATTATTATTATTATTATTATTATTATTATTATTATTATTATTATGATTATTATATTATTATATTTTATATTATTATTATTATTATTATTATTATTATTATTATTTTATTACGAAATATTTATAATTATTTGGCACACTTTTAATACTGAAAATAATAAAGTTGATCTTACTATGAGCTAAGAGTAGAACCAGTCTTAGAAATTTGGAATCTCTGACAGATTATCAAAGATGTTGTCCCATATATAAGAGGATTTTAGGGTAGAAGTGTTTAACAGTAGGTGAGATAACAGGGAAAAATTAAGTTGGATTGAGTAAAAAGTTATGAAAAGTTAATATGGATAACGTAAAAAGTTATAAAAAGTTTTCAGTTTCAAAAATTTTCAGAGAGTTTTGAAATTTTTGCAAGATTTAATGATTTTACATATTGCTTATAACTTTTCCTATATTTACAATTCATGCAATTAATATATTTATAAAAACTTAGCCATTTCATTATTATTATTATTATTATTATTATTATTATTATTATTATTATTATTATTATTATTATTATTATTATTATTATTATTATTATTATTATTATTATTATTATTATTATTATTATTACTATGATTATTATTATTATTATTATTATTATAAAAGCAATTTGCAAAATTGCTTAAATAAAGCTATTTTAATGATCTGACACTTTCCAGTTTGACTGATAAAAAGGGTTAAGCTCTCCCCTCTCAAATATATTAATATTTTTGTAAAATAATTGATTATACTTTTGAATTATTATTATTTTCTAATCTTATTTTAAGTCTTTCATAATTTTAATATTAATATATTTAATTATTTTTTATAATTAATTATTATAATCAATTATAATGAATTATAATAATTAATATAATTAATTATTTTTTTATTCTGAATTATCATTCCTTTATTGATACTTGCTCTAGATTTTTTAAATATCAATTATTTTAGTAGTAATTTTTTGATTAATTAATATTAAAATTATTATCAGTAATTATATTTTTGAATTTCTATTCCTATAAATGTTTCTTTTGAATATTTTAACATTAATATAATATTAATTTTTTTTTATTATTTTTTTTTTTTACATTTTTTTTTTAATTTTTTTTTTTTTTTTTTTTTTTTTTTATTATTATTTTTAATTATATTTTTGAGTGTTATTACCTTTTGGGAAATTCCTCTGTATATTAATATTAATAACATTTTAACTGCGTTCTTAATTTATTATAAATTTCATTAAATTCCCATTACTTAATATTATCATTACATTAATTAATTTTTTTATCATAAGTTCAATGTACAATTTTGATTTTAATTTAATATTATTATTATTATATATTATATTTCCGAAATTATAATTCCGAATTTATTATATTGAATTATAAGAAATTACTGTTATATTAACTATATTTTCAATCTGGCCTATTTTTTCAACTAACTTCAATAATAATTTTTAAATAACTTTACTGTTAATTAAACTGTCTATATTCCTTTAGTTTCAAGATAATTCTTTAACAGTGTTAAAGTTATCGAAAGTAAATTAAAATTAAATTAAATTAAATTAAATTGTCTATATTTCTTTAGTTTCAAGATATTTCTTTTACAATGTTAAAGTTATCGAAATTAAATTAAATTAAATTAAATTAGGTTAAAGTAAATTAAATTAAATTAAGTTAGAGTAAATTAATTTGTTAATATTCCTTTAGTTTCAAAATATTTACATTAGCAGTGTTAAAGTTATCGAAAGAAAATTAAATTATATTAAATTTAATTAAATTAAATTAAATTAAAGTAAATTAAATTGTCTATATTCCTTTAGTTTCATAATATTTCTTTAGCAGTGTGAAAGTTATCGAAAGAAAATTATATTATATTAAATTAAATTAAATTAAATTAAATAAAATTAAACCAAATTAAATTTTTTTATATTTTCCTTTACTTTCAAAATATTTCTTTAGCAGTGTTAAAGTTATCGAAAAAAAAAATTAAAATATTAAAATTAAATTAAATTAAATTTAAACCAAATTAAATTGTCTATATTCCTTTAGTTTCAAGATATTTCTTTTTCGCAGTGTTAAAGTTATCGAAAGTAAAAGGGAAGAAATTCAAGTTTATAACTGCTCATCTACTGTAGTTCAAAGAACAAACTTCGAAGTTATTTTGAACATTTTTCAGGAACAAAATTGTTTCAAACTTTGACATTTTGAAATAAGTTTTTATGGCCTTTAAGTATGCAATAAAAGGAAGAAAACAAGAAAATAGAATGGAGATATTTATATATATATATATATATATATATATATATATATATATATAATATATATATATATATATATA
>SEYY01014457.1:0-17500 GCA_009176605.1 Armadillidium nasatum | reverse complement strand
ATATATATATATATATATATATATATATATATATATATATATATATATTATATATATATATATATATATATATATATATATATATATATATATATATATATATATATATATATATATATATATATATATATATATATATATATATAATATAGTATATATATATATATATATATATATATATATATATATATATATATATATATATATATATATATATATATATATATATATATATATATATATATATATATATATATATATATATATATATATATATATATATATATATATATATATAAGAAGGGAAAAAAAATAAATTTATTACCCTTGAAAGACCACTTTGAAAAAGTCAAGAGCATCCACTCAAGGTTTTTTAAATGCATTTATTATACACTAAGCAAAAAAGAGATTTTAAAAAGAAATAATTTTTTGAAATTTTTAAAAACGCTTCAGGGAAAAAAAATCTCTTACCCTGAAACTCAAAGAAGGAAGTAAAGAAAATTTAAAATGCAAAATTATTCTATCATAATAAAAAAATAATAAAATATATATATAATATATATATATATATATATATATATATATATATATATATATATATATATATATATATATATATATATATATATATATATATATATATATATATATATATATATATATATATATATATATATATATATATAAAATGTGTTTGAGTTGGTTCACCTTCCTTTCCCAACCATTTCGATTCTTCGCGATTTGCTTGTTCGCATGGCTGCGACAATTACCCATGTTTTTCAAAGAACTTTTTCCCACTCTATCATAAAGAGAATTACTATAAAATTATAAACTCGGAGACTGGACTAAATTAACTATATTTTTATGAGAGATATTCCCTGGAGCCTTTTAGTACCTCTGTGAAGTTTTTATCGTCTTCTCTCAGTATCTGAACGCAGCATACACCGTTACTCCATTTTTTTTGAACCACGTACCTCATGATTGGCACAAGAATCTTCTCTAGCCAACTAGAAGAAGAAATTCTTAATAGAATATAACTAATATCCTTAGTGTAATCCTAATGCCATTTAAAGAGTAACAACTGCTACATATTGCTGCTATATTAATCGTAGAACCCAGAAGCGATACTCATGATATTACTTCTCTTCTCTCAACTCTTCAGCTCCCACACTTCACTCTGAAATGTAGTCCAGAAAATTTATCGTTCACATAAAGTACTCTGTTATCGCTCTGATATTTATTATATAATCTCATCCCAAGCCCCCTGTTTCTGCTGCTTTAGATATCATATTTGCTTGTCGCTTTGAAAATTTTTACTACCTACAACTCTTCAGCACATTCCTTTTCCACATCCCGACTTTTCTGTAAAGGTGAGAAAACACTCTCCATTTGAGCATTAGTTTACTCTTCATGAGTATTGGCAGGCCTAACACCAGTAAACATCGTGCTCCTGGTTCACACGGGCATCCCTTATACTTTGTTGTTTTCACCCAACATTTATACGTGTCTTCTGGATCTTTTTTGAAGAATCTGGCTTGAAATTTATCAGTTCTATCCGTAACTTTCATCATGAATAAAGGTGTACCGTAGAGGTACGTCCCTGGTCTCTACCATTTCTTTACAAAATTTAATTATATAGTCGACTGAATTCCGAACACTATCAAGTTCTCATTACAAGTTGGCGTCATATTATTGAGTGTTATTTGTTACAAAATGATTATATTTAACGACAGCTTTAAATACAACATAAATAACATCACCGAGTGAAGCGATTTGGTTGCTTCCATTTCCACTTCCGCTTCTCTCTAATATAAACCTCTGTTGTTCTACTCAGACAGAAGATGGGAATGGTAATCGTTAAATCTTCATCTACTGCCTCGATATAAATAACTCACCGAGATAAGTAAAATCGAAGGTGAATTTGTTTTACCTTTGGCGGTCGATCCATCTCCTTAGCATCAACCAACTGAAAATAATTTTTTATTGTACTATTGACATTTGCCAGCCACATTTCAACACTATTGTGTGACATAATCAAATCTAAAAAAGAAATATGAATGATAAGAATTTATATAGCTGCCAAAGAAATAATTAGATGGTGGTTATATTTCGTATTTAAAATAGTAAAATTTGAGAATCTGAATTTTAAATAATCAAAATAATTTAAATAAAAATAAAATTTAAAAGCGGATTAAAACCTTAAGCTGAAGATTAAATCTCTATAAAAATGCAGAATCAAAAATTTTATTTAAAAAAATGACACAGGAAGTTATTTTAACCGAATTCTTTAAAAAAAAAAACAACTTAAATTAAACAATTAAACAGAGTTTAAATTAAATTAAATTTAAATTAAATGTGATAAGAATTAAAAAGTAAAAAGAAAGCAATGAGTCTGAGATCATAACAGACCGATGAGATCATTTTTTTTTTTAAATAGTGATCACTACAACTCACGAGCAGAGCCCCATTCAAGGTGGTGGTGTTTGTTGAATGATTGGTTGACTGTATAATTTTTTTTACCTAGTTAGTTAACTGAATAATTTAAATATTGTTAGAGTAAAAATATATCGATATATTTAGAATATAATAAAGTTTCCAAATAATAAATTAATTATAATAAATTTATTATTAGGAAACTTTTTATAATGTTTATTTCTGTCAAGAGTTATTTTATATGAATGAAGATCCTATCTTCGCCAAAGAGATATTAACGAAAACTGAGCAGATTGAAGATCCCATATTGTCACCATCAGTCTGCTGTTTATTTATTTTTTATTTTTTTATTTTTTTATGAAAAACAAAAATATAAACAGCCAAGATTAATGCTAAATTAATTAAATAATTAAATACATTGGCGAAAATTGAACCGATTGAAGATCAAATATTGTCAAGATTAGTCTGCTGTTTATTTATTTATTTATTTTTTAATTTTTTTATAAAAACAAAAATATTAAGTCAAAATTAATGCTAAATTAATACATAATTAAATACATTGGTGAAAATTGAATCAATTGAAGATCCGATATTGGCACCATCTGTCTGCTATTTTTTTTTTTTTTTTTTTTTTTTTTTTTTTTTTTTTTTTATTTTTCATCAAAAACAAAAAAAATATTAACAACCAAAATTAATGCTAAATTAAATACATAATTACAGTTGTGTAAAAATAAGTATCTGATTATATCGATGGTCTCCTAACAGACTCAGTAAAAGCGATACAGTGACTATATCTTACTGACATTCACAGACAATGAATAAAAATTTTGCCGATTAGATGTATGATGACACTGAGCCTCTGAGGCATTTAAAACAACAATAGTTTCTCTGACCAAAATTAAAAATTAGAGAAAAAAATCAGAGGTCATTCGGCATTTCCGTGGTGTGACCAACTCCACAGGTGGAGGCCCCATTTCCCAGGTTTGTTGGAATTGTTTTTGGAAGCCTCCCTTCTTTGCTTCCCAGAGGCTATGCTTCTTTGAGCATCTTAGTAAAAGGTTGCCCTATTATAAAATCATATTCTTTCTACAATGTTATAAGTAAAAAAAGGTCCGAGTTTATAAACACTAACACTAATCTGAGGGAGGATGTAAGGATGCTGCCAAACTCTATATGCTCAATAGGGTGTAATTCCATCGTTTTGAAGAAACCTACGTACTACCCCTCTATATATATATATATATATATATATATATATATATATATATATATATATATATATATATATATATATATATATATATATATATAATATATATATATATATATATATAATAAAATGAATCATAATGCTAGCAATGTTGATAAAGACATCACCGAAATAATATTTTATTAATTTATATAAACGTTTCGAGTCTGTCATGTCTCATTATCAATAAGGTTCACTAAGAACAAACCTATTTTAGCTATATATATATATATATATATATATATATATATATATATATATATATATATATATATATATATATATATATATATATATATATATATATATATATATATATATATATGTTGAAGTCAGATTTATTAAAATTGCTTCGCTCTTCAGGTAAAGTTCAACGTCAGAGATTTATGGACCAACATCTTCATGAATTTTTGCCTTTTTGGGGGGGGGGGTGAGGGTGAGGTGAGGGGAAAATTTCTCGTTATTTATTTCGGGTTATAAAATTTCGCTTTATATATATACATTTTTTTTTTTTTTTTTTTTTTTTTTTTTTTTTTTTTTTTTTTAAATGGTCGTTTTTCTTTACATTTAATTCAGTTGGAATATATACTCGTATTTCTTAAATTTTAATTGTTTTTTCATTCATTGTTTTTAGGTTTTTCTTTTTTGAATTTTTTGTGTGGTTTTTATTTACTTTGATTGTGAATAGTTTATTCTTATTTCTGCTATTGTTTGTACTGTGTTTATTATTTTCACTTTTATATCCTTATCTGTTAGTTAAATTGACTTAAATATTTGATACTGATGAGAGTAATTCTTATATATATATATATATATATATATATATATATATATATATATATATATATATATATATATATATATATATATATATATATATATATATATATATATATATATATATTTATATATATATATATGAATTTAATTACTAAAGTTTAAATATAATCAGATTTACATAAGTTAACCAAATGTATTTTAGTGAATCCATGGCATGGTATGTGGTTGAGGGAGTTTATCTCCAGCATTTCACCACCATTGCTACACCCTCGTAGCAAAATGGGGGCCTTACTTGCGCATGAACTCTTTCGAGCATTGAAAATTCTTGCTCGATGTTGTACCTTCTTTCCAGCCATCTCTGTTCTGTGGAAAGCCTTATTATTCTCTTTCCTTTTTTCCACCTTTAAAACCTCAATCGGAACTCAAAATAATTTAAATTAAGTTTGAGACTTGGTCGGTTTTCTTTCATTTTATAATAATGCCTGCTCTTTGATAAAGGTCCTATATTTCATTAGCGGCATCATGTAAAAAAGATAATTATAAACAATTTGAACAAGTTCTATCATGAAATTATCTTCGATTTTGCAGATTTGGCTTAAAATTTTAAAAACATAATATCGATAATTAAAGATATAGGTAATAAATAATTGGAACAAGTTCTATAATTAAATTATCTTCGATTCTATAGATTTAGTTTAAAATTTTAAAAACATAATATCGATAGTAAAAATGATAGGTAATAAATAATTGGAACAAGTTCTATAATTAAATTATCTTATCTTCGATTCTGCAGATGTGGTTTAAAATTTTAAAAACATAATATCGATGTTCTCTTCTTCCTTCTTTGTACAATATTTGTTTTGATTCAAATTAAGCATTCTATCTGTTATTATTTCTTCTTTATTCTATACTTCTGGATAATATTCAAAGACATTTCCAACCATTTCAATGATTTTTACGAAAATTAATTAATCATATTCATTTTTGGTCTAAAATGTTTCAAAAATAGCTTCATTTACAATAATAAATTTTAACAGTTAATAATTTTAGGAAATAATTCTAGAAATATTTATTTGTATTCATTTTACTATTAATTTTCAGTGTTGAAGGAAAATTTTTTGTTTTTTATTTAATCAAAGATAATTTCATTGCAAATTTTTCGCATTTTTAAATGTTATTTTATTTGATATTTTTAGGTAGATTAAAAATATTAAATGCTAATAATAACCTAATTTCTAACTTGTTACACAATTAATGAAATTTTCCGACTATCTTCCCATCAAAATTTGTAAAATTAATATGAAAACCATCAATTTGATGTAAACAGAATCACACACTAAATATATATAAATTACTATAGACTATAGGATGTTTATTTCATGAATTAGAATTAAGAAACAATCATAATTATTCAGATTTAACTCTGATACAGAAAAGCTACAACACAACTCAACATTTTGTGAGGAAAAGCAAATAAAATTTATTTATCTCCATTTCTTTACATCTTGTACGAAAATATATTATTTCACTGATATCGTTATTAGCTTGGAAGCTTGATTATTTCTACACCATATAAAGTTTGCTCAATGTTTAAGCAATTTCTTGAAAACCCAGTCAGGTAACATTATTATGAGCTACACAAGATTATATTTTTTAATTCAGAATAAATTTACAGTGTTAAACAATTAGTTTAATGAATATATGTATGTATGTATAACGAGTCTCAAATATAATGGGAATGTTTATCACATATTTACTACTCTCTATCAGAATAACTATGAGGATAATAATTAAGTTCTTTTTCACTTTTATTACATAAGGGTTGTACATGTTAATTAAAATATTTATAAGAAACAACTTGATTGACTAATGTTAAATAGAGATGAGGAGATCTGCGAAAGTCCAGCCACTGGTCACGAAGTCCACGAGAGATTTGGCGGGAATATTTCTTTCCATCTTTTACCTCTCTTCTTTAAGATCCCAACAGATGGCGTTGAGATAGACATCTAGTTACATAGGATAGTATTCTATTTATATCGAGTTTGATTCGACTTAATTCTACTTAAATATATGCATAAATACATATAACTAAGCTGTAATATATATATATATATATATATATATATATATATATATATATATATATATATATATATATATATATATATATATATATATATATATATATATATATATATATATATATATATATATATATATATATATATATATATATAGTATATTCCTTTAATGCAAGTGATGTTAAACTCTTGCAGGAACATGGTATTATATTTTTTAACATTACTGTAAATGATATTATACTACTCCTTTTATTTATTTTTTATATTATTATTATTATTAATAATAATAATAATAATAATAATAATAATAATAATAATAATAATAATAATAATAATAATAATAATAATAATATTAAAAAAATAAAAGCAGTAGTATAATATCATTTACAGTAATATTAAAAAATATAATACAATGTTCCTGCTAGAGTATAACATCACTTCCATTAAAGGAATATCCACAACACAATATTAATTCAATTCACAAATTTTTATTCAAGGAATGGTACATTTACAGGCTTAAAGTTTAAAAGTAGGTCCTATGCTACTAAATTCAATAATAACCTTAATAATAATAATGTGACTGTCCAATTCTCTGAAAAAGGGGCTGGTAGGGGAAAACACTGTGGCTTCCTTTGAGCCCCAATGTTTAAGACATATAAATATATATAAATAAAATTAATTTATTTAATAATTGCAAGTTAGGATTGGTTACTTCTAGAGTAGCAAAAGTTTAGAAATATTGACCATACAAGGAACAATAACAAAGTCGTTACTTATGAAATTTTCTACAATAATTCTAGTAATAATAATAACAATGATGATATTTCAATATTTGACAATAATAATAATAATAATAATAATAATAATAATAATGGTAACTATAATGATAACAGTTTCACTAATACAGCAGTGATGAAAATAGTGATAATAATAGTTATGATGGTAATAGTAATAATAAAAATTTGTAATATATAATATTTAAAATAAAATTTTCAATAATAAAAATAAGAACAATAATAATAATAATAATAATAAAATAAAAAATGTCAGCAAAGATTTTACATAGTAATAATAATAATCGTATTGATGATTGCAGTAATGGAATTAACATTCTTGAATGCTATAGATTATCTGATTATGTAAAAAATATTAATAGTTATTTATATATAATTAATATATAATATATAATATATATAATAATATATATATAATAATATATAATAATATTAATATTAATAATTTATAATTATAATTATATATAAATAAAAATAATTAATTAATTTATAAAATATTCAATTAATACATATTTTTAATAATAATATATTTTTTTGCAGTAATGGATAAATTGAATGCTATAGATTTCTGATTTAATAATATTGAGAATAGAGATAATAATCCTAGTAGTAAAAATATTAATGGTTAAAAATAACAAGTATTGTAATAATAATAATAATAATAATAATAATAATAATAATAATAATAATAATAATAATAATAATAATAATAATAATATATAATAATAATAATAATAATAATAATAAAGTAATAATAATAAGTAATAATAATAATAAAAAAAAAAAAAAAAAAAAAAAAAAAAAAAAAAAAAAAAAAAAAAATAATAATACTAATAATAATAATAATAATAATATAACAATATAAAAATAAGAACAATAATAATAATAATGATAAATAATAATAATAATAATAATAATAATAATAATAATAATAATAATGGATCAATACGAATTTATATACCTCTTTTTTAATTTTGCGCGCATATGATTTTATTGATCTTTCATTTTTTATGTCGTCTGGGAGATTGTTATATAGAATGGTGGAGGTATAGCTTACTGCTTGTCATGCTTTAAGTGAGCCTGTAGAAAGGGGTTTTTAGGTTATTGTTGTTTCTTAAGATTATTCCTCTCTTTCCTCTTATTGTTTTTGTGGTTTGTTTTTAGGAATTCGTATGTGTTATTATTTATTGCTTTGTGAATTTCCTTAAGGAGGGAGAGGTTTAGAAGATGATAAAATTGCAATATGTTAAGTTTTTTGAATAAAAGTTGGTGTATGACTATAAAAGTCTCTGCTGCCGCTGAGAATTCTTATGATTCGTTTTTGCATTGTTATGATTTGATGTGTGTTTGTTTTGGGTGTTGTTCCATATACAGAGAGACAGTAAAGTATGTGGGGGTGAATGTGTGCAAAATATATTTTTCGTAGAACATACAGTGGAATGGATTTTGCTAATTTAACAAGGATGTACATGAATAGGAACGAACTTTGTTCACGACTGTACATTATACTAATGTGTTTATGTGTTCTTTAAATGTTAATTTGTCATCTATAATGACACCCAGGATTTTCGCGGTATTTGTTCTGGTTAGCTCAAAATCTTTTAGTTTAATTTTAAAATTATTTCCTACATTTTTGTTGCCTATTGTGATGTAGGAGGCTTTTTGAATGTTTAGTGATAGTTTATTAGAGTCGACCCATCTCGTGATGTTTGTTAGAGAGCTTTCAACTTTTTTGGAGAGTGTTTCGGGGTTCTTGTCATATATCATCTGCAAACGAGACAGAGAAGGAGGTGTGTGAGTTTATTGAGTCGTTTGTATATATTGAAAATAGAAGCGGAGCAAGTATGGACCCCTGTGGGACACCAGTTTTTATTTGTTGTGTGTTAGAGAGTATGTCACCTAACTTTACGTATTGTTGTCTATCTTTGAGGTAAGACAACAAATAATTTAATTTGGTTAATAGGATATCATAGTCTATTGTGTCAAACGCTTTGGTGAAGTCTAGGAGCAGAAGGACGGAGGAGTCTTTATTTTGTAAATTTTTAGAAAGTTTTTCGGTCAGACAGATAAGCGCGTCCGATGTTGAACGCCTTTTTCTGAAGCCGAACTGGAAATCGCTAAGTAATGAATTTGAGGTGACATATTCAGTCAGCTGCTCAAATATTATTTTTTCGAAAATTTTGCTAATCGTGTGAGTAATGGATATGGGTCTATAGTTTTTAGGGAGGGAGGGAGGGATCGTCTTTCTTAAATATAGGAGTATCATGGGAGATTTTAAGGGTAGATGGGAAAACACCTAATAGGATTGAATCATTGAATAAGTGAGCTAATGGGATGGAAATGATGTCAGTAATAATAGTAATAGTAATAATTATAAATAAAAATATTAAAAATAAGTTATATCAAAAAATAACAGTAATTTATAAAAATATCTACGAATAAAGAATAAAGACGATAATAATAATAATAATAATAATAATAATAATAATAATAATAATAATAATAATAATAATAATAATAACTAATTTTTAATAATAATAATAGTAATAATAATTTTTAATAATAAAAATAAAAGTAATAGTATAATATCATTTACAATAGGGTTCGTAATAAATACAATAAAATATTACTAGAATATAAAAACATCATTTTCATTAATGCAATATCCACAACATTATTATTATAATAATAATGATAATAATTAATACCAGTAAAAATAATAATAATAATAATAATAATAATAATAATAATAATAATAATAATATAATAATAATAATAATAATGATAATAATAATTTTACCACTAATAATAATAATAACAATAAAGCTATACCAAAATTTATTACTTTACAGAAAATATGAATGCAATTAAATTAAAAATTAACTTCTATTCAAAAACTCGTTAAAAATTGAATAATTATTGCGAATGTTTTCAATTGGCTATTAAAAGCGATAAAAGTTTATTGTATTTCGTTATTATTATTATTATTGTATATATTATTATTATTATTATTATTATTATTATTATTATTATTATTATTATTATTATTATTATTATTATATATATATTATTATTATTATATATATATATTATTATTATATATTATTATATATTATTATATATATTATATATATATTTATTATATTATTATTATATATTATTATTATTATTATATATTATTATATATTATATTATATATTTATATATATATATATATATTATTATTATATATATATATTACTATTATATATATATATATATTATATATATATATATATATATATATATATATATATATATATATATATATATACTATATATATACTATATATATATATATATATATATATATATATATATATATATATATATATATATATATATATATATATATATATATATATATATATATATATATATATATATATTATATATATATATATATATATATATATATATATATATATATATATATATATATATATATATATATACTATATATATATATATATATATATATATATATATATATATATATATATATATATATATATATATATTATATATATATATATATATATATATATATATATATTATATATATTATATTGCAATTAGAACTGAAAAACTAAAAACAAATTAAGGAATTTCAAATTGAAGAAGCAAATTGAAAATTATTACATTAAAAACAGTCCTCTTTAAAAAGGCATTTGCCAAATGAAATTTTAAGAGGAATGAAATTTTCCGAAGTAATTTTTTATCAATCTCTTTTAAAGCCTCATTAGAGAAATGGGGAAAAATTCGTATGCTTTTTTCTTGTTGTTTTTCACACGTGATTCCGACAATATATCAATTAGCGTAGCGTATACGGGAATGATTCTGACAGTTAATTTGTAATTGTAGGGTTCTGAGAAACTTTTTTTTTTTTTTTTTAATCAATGTTTAGTGGTATTTATAATTAATTTTTTGTTATTATGAAGAAGTTATGCCATAGTTAAAAGCTTCTCAAATGTTATTATCTTTAAAAAAAAGGCCTTCGATTACGTCTACAGAATGCGGTATGCCTTTCCCTTATCTTTTGATATGCTCGTTTATTTCCCTATAACGTCGAATCTCTCTACACGCAGTACACCAAAAAATTCAAATTTTTCTCACAGACAACTATTTGGCAAGCAAAATAATGATGATAATAATAATAATAATCATAATAATATTATTATTATTATTATTCTATTATTATTATTATATTTATTATTGTGTTTGTGATTATGATTATAATTATAATTATAATTATAATAATTATGATTATGATTTTTATGATTGTGATTATTATGATTGTTATTTTATTTTATTATTATTGTTATTGTTTTTGTTATTATTTTTATTTTTATCCTGCACACAAATATGTTCTAATTTAAGCACAGTTATCATAGAGTTAAACTTCTGCTATACTAGATTTATTATTACTGAGATACTATAAAAAGAAATAAGAAGAAATTGTCACATTTCGAAGTTTGGTAAAGAAACTCCCAAATATTGAGCATCATTATCGTAATTGGTTTCTCATTTCTTGAGGTTATGTATTGATGATGTCCTCTTGTCTTATCATTTATACATTAATTTGTGTATTATGTATTTACTTCAATACAGACACAAGCACACACACACACACACACACACTATATATATATATATATATATATATATATATATATATATATAATAGTATATATATTATTATATATATATATATATACATTTATAGCTATTATATATATAAATTAAAAAAAAAAAAAAAAAAAAAAAAAATATATTATATATATATATATATATATTATAATATATATTATATATATATATATAATATATATAATATATATAATATATATAATATTATATTATATATATATATTAATAGAATATGAATATATAATATATATATATATATACTATATATATATATATATAATATATATATATATATATATTATACTATATATATATATATATATCTATATATATTTATATATTATTTGCAAATTTTTGAGTTGGAAAAATATAAGCCAAAAGTTTTATCTGATTTTCGCCAATAGAGCGAATTTGAATTTTTCAAAAAAGTTAATAAATTTAGAGATCCCTCCTCGGCTTTCACCATCCCCTTCCTCATATATATATATATATATATATATATATATACTATATTATTATATATATATATTATATATATATATATATATATATATATAATATATATATATTATTATATTATTTATAAGCGGTAAGGAACTTGCGCTTCCGAGGCGATGATATTACCTCACATTGGGTATATGGGATGTTAAGGGTACTTCCCATCTCATCCCGGTGCCCAATGGTTTGCTCCGTTTCGCGCTCACCTTCTACATGGAGTAGGCTCTCCCTCACACACATAAAACACTAAAACACACTACACTTGTGTCTCTAATTTGGAATCTTCCGAATTTTCTACATTATGGCTCATTCTCTCTTGCCATTCTACGACTAAGTTTATTTGTTCTATCTCCGTATTCTAGTGACTATCCTAAATTCTTCGACTATTTAAACTCTAAAATAGAGCATATTCTCTATACCTCTCATTTCTCTGAGATCGTCACATTAGGTGATTGCAATGTTCACCACCGCCAATGGCTTTCTTCTATTTCTGATGATACAGCTGGTGAACGTGCCTTCCAATTCGCTATTAAAATTACCTTAAGGAGTTGGTGCAGCTCCCTACTCGTATCCGTGATCGTCTTGGAGATGAACCCAACATTCTAGACCTTTTTCTAACTTCTAATCCTTCTCAAATACTACTAAACTCTTTCCTCCTCCAGGGTTCTCCGATCACTTTTTCCTGTATACTTCTATCTATTCAAGCCTTCCACAGGAAGCCCCCTTCACCGAAAGAAACGTTTGTGGCACTTCGGCGCAAACTGGTCGGACTTGAGTATACTTTGATTTCCCGTGGAATGATTATTGCTTCCGTGGGAGGGGTCCCTCCGAGTGTGCAAAACGCATTACCGAGGTGATTCTCTCTGCATGGAGGCGTTCATTCATTTTCTTACCCTTCTACAAACAACAAACCGAACTAGCTTGTTCCGCGCCATCCACCGCCAGGGATGTTGTCTTTAAGGATCACCATCGTCTCAAACTCCAAAACTCACGCAACATAACCCAACGTCAAAATCTATACCTACCAAAACCCCTCCGCAGAAATGCAATAATCTTTTCTTGTTCCTCTTTTGTCAACTTCTAACTTTGCTTCTTCCTCTTTCCCTCATTTAGTATCTTCCGAGGCATAACTAATTTTACTTTCTTCTAAACCTGAACTCTTGCTCAAACTTTCGCCTCTAATTCAACCTTAGACGACTACGGAGCTCACCTCCCCTTCAACCCCTCCAACTATTTATGCCTAAATTTTTTTCTCCTAAAGATGTCATTTCTTTCTCTATGAGCTTAATACTTAAGAGGCGTATCCCCGATGGTTCCTCCTGGTTCTCAAACGTCTTCCGAGCATGCAAAAACTATTCTGGTAAACATTTTCTTTGGCTCTCTACTTCAACCTTCCCGAACGTGCCATCCTGCCCTGTGCGAAGAAGGTTGACCCCTCTCAACCCTCCAACTCCCCTCCCATTTCTATCCTTAACAGCAAGATTTGGAAGCACTCAATTCTTCAAATCTTATCTCTGATTGCCAGTATGGCTTTCGTAATAAATGCTCTACTGATGGTCTTCTTTCCCTTCTCTCTGATTCCTGGACATCCGCTCTTCGGAATTTCGGTGAATCTTTTGCTGTTGCACTGGACATATCGAAAGTCTTCGATAGAGTCTGGCACAAAGTTTTGATTTCTAAACTTCCCTCTTTCCGTATCTCCTTTTCTGTCTATGATCTTCTCTCTAATTTCCTTTCTGATCGTTCTATAGAACTCTCCACTCGACACAATCTTCCACACAGCTATGATGTCTTCTTCGAAAACACACCAATCAAACCTTCATCTGTTCTTATATTTTGGTGTTCTTTTCTCGTGATCTTCTTAAAATTCCCATACTTCTCTTCTAAACAAGCTTCTAAAGGGGTGTTCTGAGGCGCCTCAGAATTACTTCACGACACCCAGTTGCTGCTCTCTTAGGGGTGTGTTCCCACCTGTTGAAGTGTGCTCGCACCATCTGGGTGGTTCACTCATACAGCTCTCCTTGAGAATGTGGTCTAGGGCTTTTCGTCTCGTCAACATTCCTGCTCTTACTAACTCTCTCCAACCTATTTCTGCCCTTCGAATTATTGCGTCACTCTCTCTTACTATACTATTACAAAAACCCTTCTGAACACTATGTAGCATGCCTCCTCATGAGAAGGGCTCGTGCGACACGCCTTTCTACCAGTTCATCCTTCTCTGTCCAACTCTCAGACACCTAACTTAACCGCTATGCCCAATCCTACAATACTTTACTAGTAAAGTCTGGAAAGCAACTCCATTATTTGTTTTCCCAACTTCTTTAACTTGCACACTTACTTTCAAAACGCCGTGTATCTGGACATGTTGGCCTCTTTCGGTCAAGATAGGATTTTTCAAACTCCGGTGGAATTTTGTACTGCCTCTCGCCTTTTGCCTACCGGAGGAGATATATATATACAGTATATATATAAATAATAGTATATATATATGTATATATATATTAATATTATATATTATATTTTATATAATATATATATTACTTATACTATATATATATATATATTATATATATATATATATATATAGATATATATATATTATATAATATATAGTATATATATATATCATATATAATATATATATATACTATAAATTAAATTTAATGTTTTGTTCCCACTGAAATTATTTTTATAGAATATGAAATATAGCGTGTTAGATGTATATTATTACTTTTAGTATTAATTATTTTTACTCCATTTGTTATTTTTACATTATTATTATTATAATTATTTATATATATATATATAATATATATATATATAATATTAATATATTATAATAATAATCCTATATATATACTATTTAGTATTATATATATATATATTATTTGTGAAAATGTGCAATTTTTAAGAAATTTTATTTTATGTTTATTAGATATTTTTATTTATTATTTATCATCATTAATAATATAATTAATTAAATAAATAAAATTATTTATTATTATAATTATTATTATTATTGTTATTTATTATTATTATTTTTTTTATTTTATATTATCATTGCTTTTATTATTACTATTATCTATATTAGTTATTATTAATTATTATAATTATTATTATGTTTTATTATTATTATTATTCGATTACTATTATTATATTTTATATTATTATTATAAATATTAAAAATAAAAATAAAAAAAAAAAAAATTATTTATATTATTTTTATTATTTATTTATATAAAAATAAATTAAAAAAAAAAAAAAAAATTATTTTATATTATTATTTATTTTATTATTTTTTATTATTTGTATATTATTTATTATTATAATTATTATCATAATTTAATTCATAATATCATTATTATTATTATTATATATTATTTTCAATTATTTTATGCACATTTTTAGTATTTACTTTTTAATAATAAATTAAAAATTAATTAACTACTAAACTTTGAGACTCAATGGAACCAAATGTGTATCCCCTTAAAAGTCCCTTTTCAGAAAACTGTACAGTCCTTCATTTTATTATTATTTTTTAGTTAGTAGTAGTAGTAGTATCATAAATATTATTATTATTAAAAAAAAAAAAAAAAAAAAAAAAAAAAAAAAAAAAAAAATTATTATTATATTATTTTTATTATACGATAATTATAATTATTAATTATATATTATTTATTTATTATTATTATTATTATTATTATTATTAATTATTATTATTATTATTATTATTATTATTATTATTATTATTATTATTATTATTATTATGGTTGCTTAAAATATAAATTTCACCATCTTTGAAAGAATTTTTTTATTATTTAATAATTCTTCCACTTGGATTCCCCTTTGTAAAGATTTGTTGTGCGTCATGCTCTCCTTTTTGGAGGTGAGGGGAGGTGAGGGGAGGAGAGGTGAGGAGAGGTGAGATGAGGGGAGGTGAGGGACTGTGCTGGTGTACAACGTACTGGTGTTGGGTGGCGGAGCGGAAAAAATGCATCCCATCCAACCCTATTAATCTGAAGTGCTTTTAATGAGTCTTTCAAAGGGAATTCGTTTATAAATGAAAAAAAAAATTTTTTATTTTCTGTCCAACTCCCTCTCACTCCCCCACTTTGTTTCTCTCTCTCTCTCTCTCTCTCTCTCTCTCTCTCTCTCTCTCTCTCTCTCTCTCTCTCTCTCTCTCTCTCTCTCTCTATCACTTTCTTTGTTAATTTATTTTTCATTTTCTCTCACTCTCTCTTTCTTTCACATTACCCTCTCCTCTCCTTTTCACTTTCATACTCCCTCACTCTCACACTTTCACACTCATTTTCTCTCTCTCTCTCTCTCTCTCTCTCTCTCTCTCTCTCACTCTGTCATTCTCTCTCCCGCTTTCTCATTCTTTAAATGAAAAGAGAAACTAGAAAGCTATTAACAGCTGTTAATTAGATTCTGGCTAAAGGTTTTGAGTAATCCAATTTTTTATTTTTATTTTTATTTTTATTTTATTTTATTATTTTTTTTTTTTTTTAACTTTTCATGAAATGTTTGTTTTTATTTGTTTCATTTTTGTAATATTTTTCCAATTAATTAATTTCCTATTTTCCAAACAGCAGTTTATGAAGAGCAAAAACAACTATTATTATTATTATTATTATTATTATTATTATTATTATTATTATTATTATTATTATTATTATTATTATTATTATTATTATTATTATTATTATTATTACGATTATTATGATTATTATAGTTATGATTATGATTATCATTATGATTATCATTATGATGATGATTATTATTATTATCATTATTATCATTATTATTATTATTATTATTATTATTAAGGATTGTTAATTAATATTCATTTATTACTAGTTATTAATTAAATAATTGTTAATAATATAAAGTATTTATAAAATTAATTTAAAAATAATAAACAATTAATCTTGTTAAATTTATCATTGTCTGCAATCTATATAAAAATATATTAA
>SEYY01014456.1:20000-22500 GCA_009176605.1 Armadillidium nasatum | reverse complement strand
AAGTAAACATTAAATTAAATTTTAGCTTCATTTGTTATTGATGTACCAAAAAATACAAAACAAAAATTTGAGAAATTTTTTCCTTACTTTATATTGACGAGGGGTTCCCAATCTTTTGAGGTCAAAGGTCAAACCCTCTTTTTTAAACTTTTTGTATGAGGTCACGTTCCCCTTACACGTTTATCCTTACTATTATATATATATATATATATATATATATATATATATATATATATATATATATATATATATATATATATATATATATATATATATATATATATATATATTAATTATGGTGAAATGGGATTGTTTGGAGGTTGAAGGGGATTAACCCCAAATTTTTGTTTGTCTTGTTTTCTTCACAGTTTAGCACTCCACCCCATAATCTCTCATAAGCCTCCCCAGGGGTAGTGTCCCCTGATTGAGAACTCCTGCTGTAGATGATCATTAAATTTTTTAATTAGGCGTCTGACTTTAATGCATTTGTAGGCTAAAGAATCATACATGATTGACTAATTTTATTTTATCATTTTAATTTTTATTATTATTTTAATTATAGTTTTAAATTACTTTAATTATATATATATATATATATATATATATATATATATATATATATATATATATATATATATATATATATATATATATATATATATATATATATATATGTAATCATGCTATTATTTCTAATAAGATAAATTCACAAGAAGAAAAAATTTTTCCCAAAGAGTTTTACTGAGTAACTAAAGACTAAAAAATTAATAAAATTTATATTCCGAAATTAAAAAATGATTTCAAATAGTTGATTACCAATTCTTGTACCTTTATTCCATAATATATTATTAACATTGAATATATTTTACTAATATATAGAAGCATTTCTTTTAAATGAAATAGTATTAAAAAAAGCTGTATCCTTAAGTTATATATATGAAGAATATATTTAATTGAATTACAGTTCTATTTAAATCAAGTAAAATAATATTAACGGAAGGATTTTCTAAAAGTGACCGTAAGGTTTGATTTAGGTCATATTTCGATTGACTCCACCCCACACTCTTTGAGCTCTAATGATGAATACTAAGGGATTAAGTCTGCAAAGAACTGAATAAATTTGTATACAAATCTGAGTTATGAATAATAGAATTTGGCAATTGAAACACAAGAGTTGCATAAAAACTGTAAAATAATATGCTATAATAGAAAAAAGGCTCTTAAAACCTTCATGAATGTCGAATGAATCTGAAGATAAATCTAGTTAGTGTCGAGATAAAATAGGATTAGAAATATAAATTGAAATGAATTATATTTTAGCCTGAATCAAAAATGAACAATCTGATGGTGGAGTTCTTAATGAAATATTTTATAATTAGTTTGAATAATTCAATGATTTAATATCAAAAGCTTAGTTAGTTATTAAAGACAAAAAACTTTATATTATTAGTTAAAGGAATTAGAATCACACCTAAATTGAAAATTAGGTTACAGAGATAACTACAAAAAGAATCTTTGAGAGGAAAGATGATGGAGACTAATAAAAAAAGATCAAGAAATGAAAAGGAAAATTTAATATATAATGGACAATACGAATATAAGGGAAATGTTTAGAATGAGAACAAAAAGGAATTAATGAGAATACTCAAAGCAAAATCAGATGCTAATTACAAAGTAATTTTAATGTTAAAACCTTGTAGAAAAGTTTAAAGTTGAGAACTGGATTAAAAAGACCTGTTTAAGATGAAAATAAACCATGGAAACTTGAGAATGTTTTTTTTTTTTTTTTTTGTGAATCTCAACGTGAATAGCTTATAAAGAGAAAAATTACTAATAGGAAAACACTATCTGGACTTCACTCATTTGGTGAATAGTATATGATATTCCACTTACTTTTCTTCAGGTAACTTTGTATGAGAGACAATCATATGCAAATCGTCATTTGTAAAATTGTGCCTGACACAAATTGGAGGAAAACTCAATTTCAATTGCTATAAAAATTTGATCTGAATGCATTCTGGCTTCCAAGATTTGCGCTTTAACTATTTTATATTTATTCATTAAGACGCATTTCTCTGTAGGCGGAGGCTAATATAGATGGAACGTAGATGGAATGCTGAAGGGCTTAAGAAAACAGAATACTTGATAAACTGAACAAATTAGGATTTTGGAATGAATATACAAAAAATTGGAATAACTTAAGACCTTCACAATCTGAAAGAGTAAAAGAAGAGTAAAAATGCTTCAAAGAATGGAGCATTATGCATCTTAATTGAATTACTATTACTTAAAGTAAATTGAAAAAGCTGAGAAAATGGGAAGATAAAACAAAATAAAAACAGCAGTTGTGATCATTGACAACTACCAGTTAATTAAAAGTTAAGTCAGACAGATGAGAAAACATTAAATGTTATTTAAATACTTGCAAACCATTATTTTATTCTGTCTGGACATTCATACATGAGTAATTATAAAACTAAACGATCGATATAGAAAAAAA
>SEYY01014455.1:0-21156 GCA_009176605.1 Armadillidium nasatum | reverse complement strand
TATGTCATATTTGAAATAATAGCGTTTTTATATTTTGTTTTTTCTGCTGATTAATTGAGGTCTCTTCCTTCATTATTTTTATTCTTTATATTGTAGCTAGTTAAAGAATCTTTTTGTAAACTGTAATCATGTTAAAACAAAAGCGAGTAGCTAAACTTTGTTAATACTTACTGGAAAATGGAAATGGAAAATTTTTTGAATAAAACAAAACATAAAAAAGTTATTAGTATTATATTTGCATTTATTATTCCTAAAAGATAATATTTTAATTTATAAAATATACTTGGGCACAATCATATATGAAATCCATGACTAAGTTGCCTAGCAGTACACAAATGTTCTATCTTATTACTGTGTATTTCATTATAATAATTAGAGTATCGGTATCGGCCTCTTTACTGGTATCTAGGAACCGACCGGGGTTGGAATTTGGCCGGGGCCGGGGCCGGGGTTCTGGCCGGAGTTTTCTAAAATTTGTAAAGAGGTCAAAAGCACTGAAATTTAAGGTTAAGAAAATTAGATATAAGGTTTATTTAATTGTAAGGAAGGAGTAGAATAGCTAACATTCACTTAAATTAATGATTATATGCATTTTCCAAAAAAAAAAAAAAAAAAATTACAGTTTTGTATAGTTTAAAGTTTAAAAAAAAAAAAAAAAAAAAAAAAAAAAAAAAAAAAAAAAAAAAAAAAAAAAAAAAAAAAAAAAAAAAAAAAAAAAAAAAAGGTAAAGTTTGAAAAAATGTAAGATATAAAATTATCAATTTAACCTGTATTTATACATATCATTGTTATTTTATTGCCATGTATCAAACTTGTATCATTTAGCTACATTATTTAAAAATTATTATTTTGTTTATACTTTCAGTCAATATGGCTAAAAGATCAGCTTCTGCAGTATTTGAATACTTTACAATGTTTCAGGATAGGCTCGAAATAGCTAAATGTTAACATCTGCAGTCAGAAAATTAGAAGAGAACCTCGGGTGCTACAAGTAAAAAAATTTCAACCAAATCTTTTTGGAGTATCTAAAATCAAAACACAAAGATGAACATTCACTAGCAGAAAAGGAGCGGTCAAAAGAAACAGAAAAGAAAAAAATCTTAATTTTCTTATATTTTGTTTGAATTTTTTTTTTTTATTATTTGACTGATTGAGCTGAAATTTTCAAAGTATGTGAATTTTTTCACGAAGTTCTGAGTTGATTTCGAGCATTTTTTTGAGTCTATAACGGTTTGAAACTTATTTGGACCCAAAGTTGCTAAAAATGAATAACTGGATCAAACCACTGGTCCACATGAGCTGAAAATTTAGCTGAATATCTTTGCCCCAATTTCTTGCATTGGTGGGAATAGGTTTTTGATATCACGTCTAGAAAAGTTATATAAGCACTTGAAATTTTTTTTGCAAAAATCGTACCCTTCTGGAGGAAAAAATTATTTATAAAAAACGCTACCTACTATTTTTTTTATTTGTGAATATTGTTTAGAAGAGGGCAGGGCAACAATATTTATTTAGTGCATATTTAAATGCTCTTTGTTTGAAGCGAGATATAGCCTCTCAAACTTTGGGAATTTTTGAAATTTGGCCAAAAATGGACCTTTTTGAAGGCTATATCTCAAAACCAACGAATGTCATCGAATAAAGTACATAGAGGAATTTGTAGCCCCACCCCTCCTCTATACAAACCAAAAATAGGAAATGTCATAGTTGTATTTTTTAAAAAAAAAATTTGTCTGGAAAGGTGGATTTTTTTTAGTTCAAAAAAAATTTTTTTTTCTATAGTTGGTCAGTTTTTAGCTTATAACATTTTTCCTATAACTCTGGGAACAAAAGTCTATTAGAGACTTTTGTATCCCATTTAATTTTGAATAAATAGTCCAATTTTCAGCTCTTTCTAAAAAGTGGTTTGGCACCGCCATTCAATTAAAAATGGGTAAAATTTCAAAAAAAAAAAAAAAAAAAAAAAAAAAAAAAAAAAAAAAAAAAATTTTTTTTAACCATAATAGACTCGGAAAAACGCTAGAAATGGACTTTTCTTACCGGTAAAAAATCTATATAACTGAAAGTTTCAGCAGAATCGGCTGAAAATTAAAAAAAAAAAAAAAAAAATTAAGTATAATTTGCCATTTTAACCCCGGCCGGCAACCCCGGTTTTCCTTGATTTTTGGCCGGGGCCGGGGCCGGGGTCAGTAAAAATGGCCGGGGTTGGCCGGGGCCGGGGCCCCGGTCGGTTCCTACTGGTATCGGTACACATCCCTAATATATATATATATATATATATATATATATATATATATATATATATATATATATATATATATATATATATATATATATATATATATATATATATATATATATATATATATATATATATTATTCCATCACGAATGTTTAGTCGGCACCGAAATTTTGCGCAATATTTTTGTGTAGTGTGAGGAGGGGTTCACGACCATTCAATATTTTGTACAAATATAAGCTCAATATTTGTGCTCAAAATTTTGAGTGAAATTTTTGCCAGTGTGAGGGTCCCTTAATTGTCATAATTTTCTCGTTAAAAATATAAGTGAGACAATATCCCAACTTTCTCGCCCAAATTACCCAACAGAAATAAAATGTTCCAAATTTAAGAGTGGTGTCTCGACATTCGTGTCCAAATTACCCGACTGGGAGAAAAGGTCCAAAATTTCCGAAAATCATACCCATTTCGGACAGGAAACTGATTTTGAGATCCTATGTCCCATTTTCCTCATCAGCTATATCCAGTTGGTTACCCCGATTAAAAGATAACGAATTGAACGGTTTTGGGAAACTAGTTTTGATTCTCAATATGGATATATTTCTACTGTGATATTTACTGCAGCAATCGTCGCATCAACGAACATCAAATCAGCAAAATCTTCATTACAACAAATTACGAATGAAAAATTTCATTAGAAATTCCTGAAATAATTTGCAGTCACAACCCTTGGAAAAAAATGAGAGTCACGATTTCAGAATCGAAATTACATTTCAAAGGCAAGACTGGAATAATGAGCAAGACCAACAAACTAACTGACGTCAATTCAAATCTACATAAATCCTGACTGCAAACAAGATCAGCATAAATTTATCTCCCTTTTTTACACTGTTTACGAACGACAATAAGTTTCAGAATTTATACCAAAAAAATATGTATATATATATATATATATATATATATATATATATATATATATATATATATATATATATATATATATATATATATATATATATATATATATATATATATATATATATATATTATATATATATTAGGTAGTGGCGAACACAGTTGGGGACTTGGGAGTCTGGTAACTGGGGAACTCGGACACGACTTAGCCAATTTTAGTCCATGACCTGTCCATCAATAAGTAAGATGTGACTGAAATATTTTTATTTTCTTTTTTTTTTTTTTCTTTTAGCTAAGATACTTGCAAACCTGCATAAATTTAACATTCACAGAACCCACGAGAATAATGACACGTGTAGCTACTACATATAAAGAACATGAAAAATACATCAAATTAATTAATAATTTAAAAATATCTGCATGTAAAAATTTAAAAAAGATTCAAGCAAGAATATATTATAAACTAAAAGTCACAAAGATTATTTAAACAAATTTCTCCATTGTATTTCTTTAGTGACCAAAAATACTGCAATCAATAAAAAAAAATTTATTTTAAAGTCTTCATTAACATTTACGGAATCTGAATGAAGTTTCCTCTTTAAAGATGAATCACTGCATAAAGGTCAGTAAGTTTAAGTGCAACCAATTCAATTTATTCTTGAATCAAAGACTGAAGCTTAACGACTGACAAAAGACTCTCTCTATGCTAAGGTGACCATATATTTCTGACCAAAAATCGGGACGTTTCTGAACATTGCCCCCCCCCCCTCTTAAAATACCCTGCCCGTAAGGGTTTTAAGGGATGTATAGAGGGTGATTTTTAATATGAAGAAGAAATATGAATGTTGTTTTCAAAACCAAGTCATATGGTTTATTAGTTAAGGACATTCCACAAAAAAAAAATACATTTTTGTCTTCTGCTCCCATGCGCCGCGCCTTCTGGCTGCTGCATAATTGCTTCTGGCTGGCTGAATAATAATGCCAAATCTAAAAATCGGAACAAATGTTCGTCCCGATTTACCATCAAAAAATATCGGGACACGGCTTAAAAAATCGGGACGGATGGTCACCTTACTCTATGCTGATTCGAATTGTCCTAACAAATGTTTTAGTTCTTTATTATTAATATATCATGTTCGGTTTCCGAATACTTTGTAGTAGTATAAATACATAAAAGAAAAATGCTTTGTTGCTGCATCTACATCATCAATGCAATGTTATTTCACCATGTCCTAGAATCCAAATGAGATATATTTATCTGATACTGAACTCAATAATTAAATAATACACGAATTTGATATGTCAAATAATAAGTTGCTAAACTCTTTTCTATTGTCTTTGATTAAATACAGAAACCAGCAACCTTGATATGAGGATTGATTAGAAACACACAAGAGAACTGTAACTGTAACATTGATGTCTATAACGTAAATACAGTACTATCATAGACATAGCAGTTAGGATTTTAAATATTAATTTTTTCTGAAAACTTTCAAGTTAACTATTAGTCAACATATTACTACTGGAATTATTTGCAAATTTCCATTCATTCCCATACATGATTACACGAAGAAATCATTTAGAGGGCATCTTGAGAAAACGTCGCAAATAGGGAGCCACCGGGGTTGGAATTGGGCTGGGACCGGGGCCGGAGCTCTGGCAGGGGTTGCTAAAACTTTGTAAAGAGGTCAAAAGCAATGAAATTTTAGATTAAGAAAATTAGATATAATTTTAATTGAGATTAATTTAATTATAAGGAAGGAGTAGAATAGCCAATAATTCACTTAAATTATTGACTATATGTATTTTTTAAGGGAAAAAAAATTAAGAAAATCACAGATTTTGTATAAAAGTTCAATTTCAATGCTGATGACGATATGGAAAGATGTTCATTGCAGTCTAATGAGATAAATATAATAGTTGATAGTACTAGTTTCATCATTAAAATATGGTGATCGTAAATTAGGTTTTTAAGATTTCAAGTAAAGAAAATTTTAAAATTTTTGGTTTCTCATCTTCATGGGATGTTGTCCTTGTGGACTCCGCTGATTCAGAAGCCAGTACAGGACTATGTCGAAATTTAACCGAGTCTGCTCTGAGTTGAATAAATACATGAAAATGAAAAAAATTAACATCAACGATAACTTATTGCCTTCTGGAAGGCAAACAAGAATGATCTCCACACACTAGCAAAACTGGTAAGAGTATATTTGCTCCCACCAGCAAGCTCCAGCGCCAGTTAAAGAGAATTCAAAGTAAGGTAATCAATTGAAAAAGATAGTCAAACTATGTTAGGAATTTCCCTTTTTTCTTTTATAAAAAGGGAAAATAATTGTATATATTGTTTGGTGCTGGGAAATATTTATATTTAGCGCACAGGTGTGCGAAAACCAACCAAGTAAAAAGTCACAAATAATTCCAAAAGAAATCAAAAAAGGCAGTTACACAAAAAAGTTCACAAAAACGCAGTTAAAAATTAACACTTCTTCAAAAAAGCATCGAGCAGCTCAGATATGGAAATTAGTTCCAATAGTTTGCTCTTGTTATAAAATAACCTTAAAGAACAAGGTTCCGTGAAGTTCTTTGAGAACTTGTAAACTGTAAATATTATATTTAATTTTTTTAAAGAACTTTTTTTTAGTTCAGTGATGCAAATGAAAATTTAAGAAGAATTTGGTAGCCATCCATCTGCAGGCTAACGGGAAGGTTCAAATACAGATGGTTCAACTCACAACATCAATAACATCTGGCTCGTCTACAAACATCAGACAGACCAAGAAAGGATTATTTATAACTTAAAGGTATGTTTTCGTGCAATCAGTGCTTGTGCGTTAAACAAAGTTATATTTATAATTTTAATATTATATTCCTGGCACCTTTAAGTCCGAATTAAAAATAAAGGTTGAAACTATTAAAATTAATCTAACAATTTTAGCTTTGGCATATTAACTTCATTCGTGCTGGAGTCGTATATTTAAATTTATAATATTAGCCGAAAGAAGTTGGAATTTAAAGTTTACTTTTATAAAATTTAAAAACGTTTACGTTTTTTCCATTGCTAAATTGTTTATTTTTCATATTTAGTTTCGACTGGTGGCGAATAACTGGGTGAAGGGAAAACTGCACTGTCTTCAAGAAGTTTTTCCTACAATTCAAAACTCTAACATCAAAGGAAGAAAGGCTCTATATTTTTGAGAATTTCATTAATTAAAAATTTTTATATTTTTTGTTGTTAGTTTTCTTTGGATTTCCCCCAGGTCAACTTTATTTCGCTACATGGAACCCCTGGCGGGACTGGAGGTGCATTGGTCATGGTTGCAGATTACTTCCCTTCGCTTGCAGTTGGTAGGCTATCATAAATTTAAGCGGTAAGCTTTTCTATATTTATATTAAAAAAGTTCTCTTACTAAAAATTTAGTAGAGGTGAAAATTTTTTCTTGCAAAATTTAAATTCATATTTTTCTAGAACTTTTAGTTCAAATATTTACATTTATATTGTGGAAATCATATATTTAAAAATAATTCGAACTTTGTTTCATATTGAAAATTTTCCTCAGAAATTAGTAAATTTTCTAAAAATTTTTGTGCTTCGATCTTTCACGTTGAATCTCAAATTATTCATATTTGAAAATTTTCTTACTAAAAATTAAACTCTTATTGACTTGATATTTTGGAGTTATTTTTTATTATATTTTATATATATATATATATATATATATATATTCATATATATATATATATATATATATATATATATATATATATATATATATATATATATATATATATATATATATATATATATATATATATATATATATATATATATATATATATATATATATTTATCAATTTGAACTAAAACTAGTCCTAATTTTAAGTTTAAAATGACTTCTACTTTAAACAAAGATATCGAAACTAGGAAGTATTTGCGTTCGCAAATCACTAGACTTAATAATAATATTATAAGCTCTATAGACAGTTTTTCAACTTTAAAGAAACAACAGTCATTACAAAAATTAAATTCGATCGCTCAGAAAATAGATGATATAAATTCTAAAATTTCATCTCTAATTTGGGATGAGTCAAATGAAGATAATCAAGACTTATTTGAAAAAGAGATGAGTGACTGTGAATCTTACGAAGATAAAGTCATAGAGTCTAGATCTATATTAGAAGAAAGTTTAAAGTCGGAATCTATCCATAATGAAAATTCTGGTGCACAAAATCATTTAAAACCACCCACGGCTCCGTTACCCAAATACAGCGGAGAAGAGGGCGAAAATTTAGAAAAATTCTTTAGTGATTTTGAAGCCGTAATGAATAAATATAAGTATTCATCCTTTGAAAAGTTTATAATATTAAAGGGTCAAATTTCAGGAAGAGCTGCTATAATTATTTCTTCATTAGAAAGAAGTAAACAATCTTACGAAGAAGCAAAAGATCTTCTTTCACAAGCGTTAGCTTCTCCTTTGCAACAAAAGTACGAAGCTATTCAGAAACTCCTAGATTTAAAAATGTCATATTCTAAAGATCCTTACGTCTTCGTCAGTGAAATGAGAATCATTAATGAATCATTTAGAAATTTAGAAATTGACATCGATACAGTTTTGCAATTTTGTTTTTGGAAAGCAATGAACGAAACGTTGCAAAATCAGTTTATACAAATAACAAATAAAAATAAACCATCTCTTACAGACATTAATGAAAATCTTTTTCCAGCTGTCGAAAGATATATTGAAGTTACCAAAAGATTCGAAGAGAAGAAAAAATTGCATACGAAAGGTAATCCTTCAAAATATGCTCAAAAAATAAATGAAAGTACGACAAATTATGCATCTAATGTTGTATATGAAAAATCTGGAAAGTTTAAAAATTGTGTTCTTTGTACTAAATCAAATTTTATAGCAGACCATTCCATTTATTCATGCCCAAATTTTAAATCTGTAAAAGAAAAACATGATAAATTAAATGAGATTAAAGGATGCTTAAAATGTGGTTATATTTCACATTCCACAAAAGATTGCAAATTTAGATTTAAATATTCTTGCAAACATTGTAAAGGATGGCATTTTGAATTTTTGTGCTTAGAACAAGTAAAAGAAAATGAGCAAAAGAAAGGAAGCAATGAGCAAGATGCAACCAAGGCCAAGAAAAATAAAGTTAAAGTAAACAACGGAGTGATGTGGTCAACTCAGGCCTTTCAGTCCAGTTTGAACAGAGATTGCATTTTACCTACATTTTCTTGCAAACTTGAAAACGGTACAATGGTGAGAGGTTTGAAAGATTCTGGATGCCAATTAAATTTTGTATTGCAATCAGTATTAAAAGGAAGTAAATATACTGTATTAAATGATGAGTTCTCTTTAGTAATAAATGGGTTTAATAGTTCTAAAGAATATAAAACTAAAATAGTAGAATTAGAAATGAGATTTGGAGAAGCAGTTCACAAAATTAAAGCTGTGTGTGTTCCGGAAGTTCCAACAAATATTGACCTACCAAATTTAGGAACAGTCGTTGCAAAATTTAATGAAAAAGGATATAGTTTGGCAGATTCATATCTTAAAGAAAATTCCAACCAAATTTCCAAGGTAGGTTTTATTTTGGGAATTGATTCAGCTTATTGCATTCCCAGAAGTATGGTTGTGTTTGGAGCGCATACACCTTCATGTTATTTAAACACTCCAATAGGAGTCATGTTAATGGGTAGCATTGAAAACTTGTTAAGAAATTGTGAGCTATTTCTTCCAAATATTAAACTTGAAAAACATTTTGATAATGAAATTAAAAATTATTCTAGTTTTCTTACAGGCAAGATAGAAAGTTTTACAGAAGACGAGATTGTAAAAGAAGCCCAAACGCAAGCTAACTTTATGGTCATAGATGAAGAGGGGAAGATAAATGAAAGGGAACTACAAAGGGCTACAGATGAAATATTGGAAGGTAAATGTTCTTCCTGTATTAAACTATGATGAAGAAGTAAATGAGGAAGGTGGCAAACTAAACGAAAGGTTAGTAAAGTTTGTTTTAGATAATACAATAAGAGAAAATAATGGTAGATTAAGAATGCCTCTTATGTGGAATGGTAGTGTTGCTCACTTATTAGGAGAAAATTATAATTTATCTAAACAAATTCTTAAGTCAAATATTAAACAGTTTCCGAAAAATAAAGATAAACTCTTAATGATTGACAAAGTTTTTAAAGATCAAGAGCAATTAGGGATAATTGAAAAAATTGATGATTTAGAAGAATTTAGGAATGAGTTTCCCACTCACAGTTTTATTCCACATATGAGTGTAATAAGAAGAGATAGAGAGACCACCAAATGTAGGGTGGTTTATTTGTCAAACCTATGCGAAAAAGACCCCTCTAAGCAAATGACAGTAAGTCATAATCAAGCCATTTATCCTGGTCCAAACCTGAATCAAAAACTTGCCACTTCTGTACTTTCCCTACGTTTCGATCAATATATTTTATGCTTCGACCTTGTTAGTGCATTTTTGCAAATTTCATTAAATGAAGTTGATCAAAACAGATTAGCATTCTTGTGGTTTAAGAATGTCTCAAAAGGAAATTTTGCAATAGAAGCTTTTAAATTAAAGCGTTTGCCTTTCGGAATAACTTGCTCTCCTAGTATTTTAATGCTTGCGCTGTATAAAATATTAATCTTAGATTCAGAAAACGATGAATTCAATTTAAAAGAAATAAAAAAATTGATTTATTCCTTAAGTTATATGGATAATTGTGCCTATTCTTGCAATGACATTGATCAGTTGAAAAAGGTATTTAAAATTCTAAATGATATTTTTAATCCATATCAGTTTAAATTACAGAAATTTCTAACTAATCAAGAAGAACTCCAAATGAAAATAGACGATGAATCAGATGAGAAAACTTCGGAAAAGGTAAAATTTTTCGGTATTGAGTGGAATAGGATTCACGATACTTTAGCAACAAAGAAATTGTTTTTAGATCCTGAAGCGAATACTAAAAGATTAATTCTTCAGGCAATTGCTAAAAATTTTGATATATTTAATTTTAATGCCCCATTATTAAACAGAGCTAGACTTTACCTTCATGAACTTCAAATAAAGAAAGACATTGGATGGGACTCCAAGTTATCGCCAGAACAAGTACGTGAGTGGCGAAATATTTCCAGACAGGTAAATTCTTCTCCCCAGGTACATGTAAAAAGGTTCATAGGGAAAAGAGAAGGAAGATTTAGATTGGTAGGTTTTACTGATAGTAGTAAAGTAATTTATGGTACAGTAATTTATATTCAAGATCTTTCTACTCATGAAGTTAGTTTTTTAATGGCTAAAAATAGAATCATTAATAAACAGTTAGAAGGTAAAGGAATTCCAAGTTTGGAGTTTCAAGCTATTGTGTTTGGAGCAGAATGTTTAATAGATATTTATAATGACTTAAGAGGTCCAAGTTCTGTGTATCCTATAGATATTTGCGAGTTACTTCTTTATACTGATAGTATGGTTTCTTTAAACTGGATAAATGCACATATTAATAAATTAGGAAAAACACAGCAGAAAAGAACTGTTTTTATAGCAAATAGACTTAACCATTTAAATAAAATTTGTGAGACTTTTCCAATAACATTTACATTCATTTCGGGTTTTGATAACCCGAGTGATGCTATAACTAGACCTTGTAGTTACAAACAGCTATGTAAAACTAACTACTTTTCAGGACCTGAATTTTTATCTAGGAAAGAATCGATGAGTTTGGGTCAAGATCTTCCAAGAATTGTGATTCCAAATCCAAATTTGAATTCTCCTTCAAATAATACTTCACAGTTAGTTACTGTAGTGGAGGATGGAAATGAATCGCCGGAACATTTAGTTCCTCTTGAAAGGTTTTCAAGCTTTCAAAAATTGGTAAATGTCCACAAATATATTTTAAAGTTTATAAATATTTTAAAATCTAAAGTAGGTCATTGTAAAAATGATGAATGTGATACTGATGAAAATTTCTTTGTAAAAGCTTGTAATAATGTAATCAAGAAAGATCAAGCTATTCATTTTTCAGAATGTTTTAAAGTACTTTTCATCCAAAGAAAAACAGTATGCCATAATGCCTAATTTAATTGCTCAATTAAACATTTTTCCAGATGAAAACCATATACTGAGAGTTAAAAGCAAATGCAGTAGAGGTAAGGACAAAAATAGGAACTATTTTCCTATTTTGCTCTCAAAAAAGAGTACCCTCACTAAATTAATAATTATGGACTTGCATAAAAAGCTAGCACATGCTAGTTATTATACGTTAATGTCAGAATTACGTAAAAAATTTTGGGTTCCACAACTATTTTCTTTAGTTAAGAAAATAAAAAGAGAATGTGTAATTTGTAAGAGACTGAATTCCCAAGTAATTAAATTAAATCAAAGTCCTTATAGAGATTTCCGTATAAACCCTCCCTCTATACCGTTTAGATATATTTTCCTGGATTACTTTGGAGCTTACAATATTAAGACTGATAACAAAAGAACTAAAGTTTATATTTTATGCATAACTTGCCTTTGGAGCAGAGCTATAAATTTGAAGATTTGTAGAGATTTAACTGTAAATAACTTTTTAAGAGCTCTTCAAATGCATATATTTGAATATGGAATCCCAGAATATGTAGGTTCAGACTTAGGAAGTCAAATCGTTAGGGCCTCAAATATTATAACAGATTTTCTTAAAGATGCAGAAACTCAGAATTATTTTTCTGAACAAAATATAAAGTCTCCTGTATTTGAACAATATTTTAAAGGTAATAGTTCGTTAGGATCATTAGTAGAAAGTTGTGTAAAAATTTCAAAAAGAGTTATATATGGTTCTATAGGAAATAATATTTTGAATTATGATGATTTTGAATTTACCATTTCTCATATTAATAGCATTATTAACAAAAGACCTATAGCCTTTAAGGATGCTCTAACAAATGATGATCCTGATATTCCTGATCCGATCACACCAGAACAACTGTTGAAAGGTTATGTTCTTCCATCAGTAAATGTAATACCGGATCTTCAATCAATTCCAGATGATCCAGATGAAAGTTGGGAAGAGGATCCGGTTACACAGGTAAAAGAAAATTTTTCTAAACTTAGAAAAATTAGGGAGAATTTAATTAAGATTTATAATGAAGAGTTTTTAGCGACATTAATTGTTCAAGCTACTAACAAAAGCGGAAGATACAAACCTAAAGTACATAATAAATTGAAAGTGGGTGATTTGGTGCTTCTTAAAGAAAAGTTTTTGAAATCTTCAGAGTACCCAATGGGAATAGTAAAAGAAGTACAGACCAACATAAAAGATGAAGTAACAGGAGCTAAAATTTTAAAAGGTAAGACAAAAGAACTAGTAAAAAGACATGTATCATCATTAATCCCCTTACTTAGTGTTGCAGAAACTACTCCACAAATTGATTCAGATTCCCTAGAAGAATTAGATAATCAAGAATTAGATCTCAAAGCAGATTCAAAGAAAAAGAATGTTAGAAAAGCTGCCATCGTCAGCACTGAAAAAACTAAACAACTGTACAAAAGTGATCTGGCTTAAAGTAAGCATTCAAATTTATATATTTTTGAAATTTTTTTCTTCGGAAAATTTCATCTTTTTAAATTTTCTTTTTAAAGAAAATTTAATTCCTGTCCTCCAGTGTTAGGAAATTTCCCTTTTTCTTTTATAAAAAGGGAAAATATTTGTAAATTTGTATAAATTATTTGGTGCTGGGAAATATTTATATTTAGCGCACAGGTGTGCGAAAACCAACCAAGTAAAATAGCAGTCACAAATAATTCCAAAAGAAGTCAAAAAAGGCAGTTACAAAAAACAGTTACACAAAACGCAGTTCAAAATTAACACTTCTTCAAAAAGCATCGAGCAGCTCAGATATGGAAATTAGTTCCAATAGTTTGCTCTTGTTATAAAATAACCTTAAAGAACAAGGTTCCGTGAAGTTCTTTGAGAACTTGTAAACTGTAAATATTATATTTAATTTTTTTAAATGAACTTTTTTTTAGTTCCGTGATACAAATGAAAATTTAAGAAGAATTTGGTAGCCATCCATCTGCAGGCTAACGGGAAGCTCATATACAGATGATTCAACTCACAACATCAATAACATCTGGCTCGTCTACAAGCATCAGACAGACCGATGTCGTAGCCTCAAATCAAAAATTATTATTATGTACTACAACACATTTTAGTCTAGGGTGGTCTGTTTAACTTTTTCTTATATGCGTTGTGTTCTAATCGTTCAACCCAGGTATTAAATTTTGTCTTACTTTATTCTTTTCAGTTATCAAATGTGTGTTACCTTTGCTACAGTTACTGATGCCTATATTAATTTTGACCTCAGTCTCCTGCCTGCTAAACTTATCTTTAACTGTCTTTTCTATATTTTATTGTTTAGTTTGTATTAAAAATTACTTGAATAATCAGTAGTTTTATTTTCTTGATTTAAATAAATTCACGAGTCTTTATTTCTAATTTAATGCCTAAATTATTTCAACCTTTCAATTATACAAAGCATGAAGTAAACCATCACGGTTATATTAACTGGCTATCTATTCCTTATTAAAATTCAACCAGAAGAAAACCAATGGTAAGTCCTCTCAATATTATTAAAATACTTAACGATTTCATAAATGGTAATGTAGAATTCTGATTAATAAATACGATGCTCCTTCAAAATGTTGAAACAAAATACTAAAATTTAATCAAATCAACTTATTTATTCTCATAAATTTTCAGAAAATATACAAATTAATCAGTGATTCTTATTTGATTACAAGATAAGTAAATATTTAACGAAGTATATACAGTGTGTTAAGTTTAAATTAACACTTGACTCTAGTTTATTTATCTTTCCGGTGCAGATTATTTCAAAGTTTTTTCTAAAAATTAATTAATCAATCTTAAATAAGCTCGGTAGATTACATGTAATTCCTCGATAGAGGTCTTTATTATTAACTAAATCTCCACTTAAATACTCGAAAGAGTTCTGTAAGTTTTCAAAATAGGTTACTTTCAACCTTAAACCCTCAAAAGAGGTATATAAAAATTAACACTAATAATTCTTATTAATGTTAAACACTCGAAAGAGTTCTGTATAGTATTATAACAATCTATGTTACCTTTAATTCCTCGAAAGAGGTCTATGTAGTTGACCACAAGTCTACTCAATATTGATTACTCGAAAGAGTTCTATATACTTTCAGTAAAACTCATTTAAAATACTCGAAAGAGTTTAATATAATTTCAGAATAATTAATTTCAATCTTATAAACCAATATATATATATACAGAAATATTCTTAATCTCAGAATATATTTTCACTTTTATAATAAAATATATTATTATTACTTACGTTGATTAATAGTTATCAATTTGTTAATAATTAAATGTTTACTTGTATTAAGGCTTTGTTATACAACAACAACTTCTCAGTTTCAGAGCTAAATCAGAATGACTTGACTGGTTTAAAAATTTTTATACTGAATTCTGGCATCTTTCATAGGTTGTTAGTTTTTAATCTTGGCCAATCAGAAAGCTTCATTTTTAGCAAGTTGTTAAAATTCGTATTCTTTTTCCCTTTCTGGCAACGCGGTAATGGACTCTGTTTTTATTTATTTACTCAAAATCTTCGCCGCCATTTTAAGTGATTTATTTTTCTTATCTTTTGTATTTTATATTTTATTTTTAGTTCTTTCACCTTTTTTACATAATTTTTTCAATCTAACAATACTATATTCATGTATGTTTGACATTTCTTTCTGGATCTTAAGCCAATTTCATGATTCTTTTATTATTTAAATTTTCAGACCTAATTTTAAACTTAGGCTAGACTTGCTTTGTCTATGATGTTCCTGTCCTTTTTCTTATTTCTTTCCTTATTAAATAATTTACTAAATTAACACATATTTCCAATTTCTTAAATTATCATAAAAGCCAATACCAAAATACCCATCACCACATATTAAAACAACTCTGTCTTTAGGAGGCTCTACAACACCGAGAAAGGATTATTTATAACTTAAAGGTATGTTTTCGTGCAATCGGTGCTTGTGCGTTAAACAAAGTTTTATTTAGAATTTTAATATTATTTTCCTGGCACCTTTTAAGTCCGAAGGAAAAGTAAAGGTTGTAAACTATTAAAATTAATCTAGCAATTTTAGCTTGGGAATATTAACTTCAATCGTGCTAGAGTCGTTTATTTAAATTTATAATATTAGCCGAAAGAAGTTGAAAATTAAAGTTTATTTTTATAAATTTTATAAACTTTTACATTTCTCCCATTCGCTAAATTGTTTATTTTTCATATTTAGTTTTGACTGGTGGCAAATAACTGGGTGAAGGGAAAACTGAACTGTCTTAAAGAAGTTTTTCCTATAATTCAAAACTCTAAAATCAAAGGAAGAAAGGCTCTATATTTTTGAGAATTTCATTAATTAAAAAACTTTATATTTTTTTGTTGTTAGTTTTCTTTGGATTTCCCCAGGTCAACTTTATTTTATCTATGCAATATATATATATATATATATATATATATATATATATATATATATATATATATATATATATATATATATATATATATATATATATATAATATATATATATATATATATATATATATATATATATATATATATATATATATATATATATATATATATATATATATATATATATATATATATATATATATATATATATATATATATATATATATATATATATATATATATATATATATATATATATATATATATATATATATATATATATATATATATATATATATATATATATATATATATATATATATATATATATATATATATATATATATATATATATATTATATATATATATATATATATATATATATATATATATATATATATATATATATATATATATATATATATATATATATATATATATATATATATATATATATATATATATATATATATATATATATATATATATATATATATATATATATATATATATATATATATATTATATATATATATATATATATATATATATATATATATATATATATATATATATATATATATATATATATATTATATATATATATATATATATATATATATATATATATATATATATATATATATATATATATATATATATATATATATATATATATATATATATATATATATATATTATATATATATATATATATATATATATATATATATATATATATATATATATATATATATATATATATATATATATATATATATATATATATATATATATATATATATATATATATATATATATATATATATATATATATATATATATATATATATATATATATATATATATATATATATATATATATATATATATATATATATATATATATATATTATATATATATATATATATATATATATATATATATATATATATATATATATATATATATATATATATATATATATATATATATATATATATATATATACATATATTCTTCTACATAGAGTAGGCTCTCCTTTACTCTCATAACATTAATACTAACACCCTTTTATAAAAAAAACAAAAAATCAAAAATGGCGTCAACTCCAATAGCCTCCTCTTTGGGCGGCTTCCAAACATAGCCCTTCATATACCTTTTCCCAGATCACTACTTGGGAGCTGGTGGCCTCTGGTTATGAGTCTAATGCCACCAAAAAACAGCGGCCGGCTTGTCCTGATGACCGGTCTATTTTTTTCATTAATTTCTGCAACTTTCGTTGTTTATACTCCAATTTCCACCATGTTGAACGTCACTTGTTGAACTCAAACTCAGATGTTTGAGCGTTCTGAAAGCAAACTCTATTCTGTTTCCTCCTACTGTCTCTATCCTCTATTTTTAGCCAAAGGCGGTTGTTGTGCATACGTACGCAACGATGTTATTTGTCCTCGTGTCTCTAATTTGGAGTCTTTGAATTTTTCACCTTCTGGCTTAGGCTCTCTTGCCATTCTTCAACTAAATTCATTTGTTCTGTTTATTTATCTCCTATTTCTACCGACTATCCTAAATTCTTCGATTATTTAACTCCAAAACAGAGCACATTTTCACTTCTTTCTCTGAAATCATCATATTAGCTGATTTCAATGTTCATCACCGCCAATGGATTTCCTATAGTTCTCATGATACAGCTTGTGGACGTGTCTTCCCTTTCACTATCGAAAACGACATTTTCCTAACTTCTAATCCTTCTTCTTATAATGTTAAACTATTTCCCTCTCTCGGTATCTCCGATCACATCCTTATCTGTTTGCTCTTTTATCTCTTCAAGTATTCCACAGGAATGACCCTCTTCTTTTGAAAGGAACGTTTGTGGCACTTCGATGAAACAAGCTGGTCGGACTTGCGGTCGTACTTCTTAGATTTCGAGTGGAATGATTAATGCTTCCGTGGAAGGGGTCCCTCGGAGTGTGCAGAAAGCATTACCGAGGTGATTCTCTCTGGCATAAGTGGCGTACATCCAATTTTCTTTCCCTTCTAATAAATCTAACAAACCTTGGTTTAACTAAGCTTTTTCTCTCGCTAGACGCCTCAGGTATGTTGCCTTCAGAGATTATCATCTTCTTCAAACTCCAGAAACTCACGCTACTTATATTTCATCCCGGAATGGCAAACAATCTATCCTTCGTAACTTTAAAACTTTTCTCCGTAGAAAATTCAATAATCATTCTGGCTCTTCTTCTTCACGTTCTTTGTGGCATTTATCAAAAAATGTCGACTCTCCCTTTGTTTCTTCCCCTTTCCCTCTTTTAATACCTTCCGACAGCACAATTGTTGCTTTACTTTCTCCTAGCGCTGAACTCTTTCCTCTAACTCTACTTTAGACAATTCCGGAGCTATTCCTCCTCCTTCAAACCCCCCTAACTCAATTATGCCTAAAATTATTATTTCTTCTAAAGATGTCATTTCTACTCTCTCTGAGCATAAAACTAAGAAGGTGTATGGTCCCGATGGTATTCCTCCTGTGGTTTTCAAAACTTGTGCTGCTGAGCTTGCACCTTGCCTTGGTAAACTATTTCTTCTTTTTCCCTGTACATCAAACTTCCCTTCTTGTTGAAAACGTGCGCTCATTCATTCTGTGCCAAAGAGGGGGGACCACTCTCAACCCTATACCTACCGCCAAATTTCATTGACATCCGTTCTTTCTAAAGTTAATGAATCTATTCTTAACAGGAAGATTTGGAAATCTTAATTCTTCTAATCTTATCTCTGATACCCAGTATGGCTTTCGCAAGAAACGCTCTACTGATCTTCTTTACCTTGTCTCTGACACTTGGTCCTCAGCTATTCGGCATTTGGGTGAATCTTTTCGATAGCGTCTGGCACAAAGCTTTGATTTCCAAACTTGCCTCTTTCGTTATCTATCCTTCTGTCTGCGATCTTCCGACAAATTTCCTTTCCTGTCTTTCTATAGCAGCTGTTGTAGACGGCCACTGTTCTTTCTTTAAATCTATTAGTAGTGATGCTCCTCAGGGTTCTATCCTATCCCCAACACTTTCTCAGCTTTTCAATAATGAGCTTCTCTCTATTACCTCATCACCTACACACTCCTATGCTGATGACTCCAACCTTCATTACTCCTTCCAGTTTGGAAAACGTCCCACCCAACCGCAGTTGATAGACTTGAGAAGGGTAGCCTTGGAGCAACTAATCTTTGATTTTTTTTCGTATTTCAAATTGGGGCAGAGAAAACATGGTTGTTTCAATGTTTCAAAAACTCAGTTTCTCCATCTCTCCATCGACACAATCTTCCTCACAACTATGATATCTTCTTCGAAAACACACAACTCAAGCCTTCATCTGTCCTTAATATTCTTGGTGTTTCTTTTTCTCGTGATCTTTCTTGGAAAGATCACATTACTTCTCTTTCTAAACAAGCTTCTAAGAGGTTGGGTGTTCTGATGCGCCTTTAGAATTACTTCATGCCACCCCAGTTCCTTGCTCTGTATAGGGGTGTTGTTAGCCCTTGTATGGAGTATGAGTCGCACATCTAGGGAGGTTTCACTCACAGAGCATTCCTTGAGAAGGTGGTGTCTAGGGCTTTTCGTCTCATCAACTCTCCTTCTCTTATTAACTCTCTTCACTCTCTTTCTGCCCGTTGAATTGTTGCTTCACTCTCTCTTTACCATCGTTATTACAACGGACTTTGCTCTTCTGAAATCTCTCGTCGCATACCTCCTCCATTGAGAAGAGCTCGTGCGACACACCTATATACACAGTCTCATCCTTTCTTTGTCAAATTCTCCGACCCCAAACTTAATCGCTATGCTCAATCTTACATATACTTTACTGGTAAACAACACCCCTATACAGAGCAAGAAGCTGGGGTGGAGTCAAGAAATACTGAAGGCGCATCAGAACACCTAACCTCTCAGAAGCTTGTTTAGAAAGAGAGGTAATGTGATCTTTCCAAGAAAGATCACGAGAAAAGGAAACACCGAGAATATTAAGAACAGATGAAAGCTTGAGTTGTGTGTTTTCGATGAAGATATCATAGTTGTGTGGAAGATTGTGTCGAATGATGGGAAGGAGGAATTGAGTTTTGGTGGCATTGAAAACAACCATGTTCTCTCTGCCCCAATTAGAAATACGAGATAGATCAGAGGTCAACTGCTCCAAGGCAACCTTCCTTGCATTTAGTAACTTTTTAAAGGGGGTGCCTTTCAAATTGAAAAGAGTAATGAAGGGTGGAGTCATTAGCATAAGAGTAGATATTAGATGAAGTAACAGAGTGAAGGTCATTAATGAAAAGTAGAAAAAGTGTTGGGGAAAGGACAGATCCTTAAGGAACACTACTATTAATAGATTTAAAGGAAAAACGGTGGCCATATAAAACTGCTGCTATAGAATGACCGGAAAGAAAATTAAAGAGAAGGTCACAGAGAAAAGGATAGATTCCGAAAGAGGGAAGCTTGGAAATCAAAGCTTTGCGCTAGACTCTATCTAAAGCTTTCGATGTGTCTATCGCAACAGCAAAAGATTCACCGAAATGCCAAAGAGCGGAGGACCAAGAGTCAGAGAGAAGGGAAAGGAGATCCCCATTAGAGCGTTTCTTACCAAAGCCATTATAGCGATCAGAGATAAGATTAGTGTTAAGCTCAGAGAGAGCAGAAGTGACGTCTTTAGAAGAAATTAAAATTTAGGCATAAATGAGTTGGAGGGGGTTGAAAGAGAAGGAACAGATCCGGAATCGTCTAAGGTTGAGTTGGAAGCAAAAGTTTGAGCGAAGAGTTCAGCTTTAGAGAAAGGCAAAACGACAGTTGTACCGTTAGAAGGTACTAGAGAAGGGGAAAGAGGAAGAAGCAAAGTTAGAATTAAAATTTTTTGCAAAATGCCAGAAAGTGCGTGAGGAAGTACAACCAGAAAGATTGTTGCATTTTAAGTGGAAAAAGGAGTTTTTAATTACGGAGAATAGATTTTGCACGATTCAGGATGAAATATAAATTGAATGAGTTTCTGAGTTTGAAGACGAAGGTAATTCTGCCGGCAGCATCCTGTGTCGGATAGCATGAGAACAAGTAGAGTTAAACCAAGGTTTCTTAGGTTTAGTAGAAGGGAAAGAATATGAATGTACGCCTCCATGCCAGAGAGAATTACCTTGGTTATGCGATCCGCACACTCAGAGGACCCCTCCCATGGAGACAGTAATCATTCCACGGAAAATCAGAGAAGTACAACCGCAAGTCAGACCAGTTAGTGGCACCGAAATGCCAGAAACGTCTCCTCGCCGAAGGCGGGGGCCGTTTTTGCTGAAGACTTGAAGAGACAGGACAAGATACAGACATAAGAAGGTTATCGGATGAACCCAGTGAGAAAAGAGTTTAACAGTGTAGGAGAAGGATAAGAGGTTAGGAAAAATCAAGTATGTTGTGTTCATCACCAACGCCATCAGGTATACGGGTAGGGAGATGGAACCAACTGCTCAAG
>SEYY01014454.1:17500-22565 GCA_009176605.1 Armadillidium nasatum | reverse complement strand
ATTTCTTTTTTTTCGGTAACGCTGAATGATACATTCATCGTTACCGTCTGGATCATCCCATTGCAATCTGATCTCTGGAATGGAAGCGTACATTCTATATTCTCTCCCTTCAACCTTGGTTTCCTCTGCTTTTTCCTGTGCTGTTTGCCACAAGAATTCTTCTGTCTTCGGGGATTATCGTTGTCTTCATATGCTAGAAACAAATGCTACAGATTTTTCATCCCGGAATCGGGCAATACCTATTCCGTAACACTGAAAATACATCCTCCGTAAAGAAATCATAAAGACCTTTTTCATCCCTTCTCTTCCTCTCATTTTTCTGTTAATTTGCCAAAAAAAAATGTCAACTGCTTCTTCCTCTTTTCCTCCTCTTGTATCTTCTGAAAGTATATCTGCAGTTTTACTTTCCGCTAAAGCTAAACTCTTCGCTCAAACCTTTGACTCTAATTCCACTCTTGGGAACTTTGGAGTTATTCCTCTTCTTTCGTTCCCCTTCAACTCATATATGCTTCACATTGAAACTTTTTCTAAAGAAGATATTCTGCTCCCTCTCATCTTAACAATAAAAAGGGTACGGTCCTGATTGTATCCCTCTTCTGGTTTCCAAAGTTTGAGCTCCGATGTTTACACCATACTACGGTAAACTGTTCCTTCTCTGCATATCGATTTCTGCAATATAACCTGTGCCTAAAAAGAGGGATCCCTCTCAACCCTCCAACTAGTCTCACCTCTTTAATCTTTGTTCTTTCTACGGTTTTCGAATCTATCCTTAACAGGAAGATTTGAAATCATTAAATTTCTTAATCAAATTTAAGATCGCCACTATATCTTCAGTAAGGAACGCTCGTGTTGAAACATTTTTTCCTTTGACATTTCGGCTAATCTTTTGCTGTGTAGCTAGAAATATCGAAATCTCTTGAGAGAGTATTGCACAAAGCCTTGATTTCTAAACTTCTCTCTTTCTTTGTCTATCCTTCTCTCTGATTTCCTTTCCTGTCGTTCTATAACTATTGTTGTAGAAGACCACTCACTGTTCCTCCTTTAAATCTTTAAATAGCGATGTTACTTTTGTTTTTGTTTTATGATCAACTTTTTTTTTATACTTTTCATTAATAATTTCTTACCTGTTAATTCTTTCTCTTTTCTTTCTTATGATGCCGACTTCACCCTTCGTTACTCCTCAATTGAAAGGAGTAATATACTTTCACTTCTACCCCAGACTTAACTGCTACGCTCAATCTTGCATGTAATCTACCTACTGGTAAAGTCTGGAACACACACACACACACACTATTATCTATATAATATATTATATATATATTAATATATATTATATATATTATATATATCATTTTATATATTATATTATTATATATATATATACTATATATATATATTTAGTTTTCTTATTAAGGAACGGCAAGTTCTTTTCTCGCTCTAGCGTGTGTACTGGAAAGTAAATAAACCGAGGTTCGAACCTCCGATCCAGTTACCTGAACGGACATAAAAAATTGTAGTTTGTAGGATTAATTAATTACAGTTTACGGCAACGTGTATTATTATGCCAATCTCAATACTCACATATCGTTTAAAACATGGCCAACACTTGAAGTATTCCACTCTATTCCAACACATACAATATCACATTCTCTCTAAATTGCTCCTACAAAGAAGGTCGCCTATCAAGGATTTGAAACCACGGTCACCGGTGGAGAAAATAAACTTGAGCAGGGTTTCCCTTTCCAAAACACGAAATAATCTGTGTAACTTATCAAATTGGTCAGAAATAACATATAACTCAATTTCCCTTGCTAAGAGCCACACTCCTCGAATAGGGCTCTGCCCGTGAGTGATGGTGATAAGTTAAATATATATATATTATTATATATATATATTAACTATATATATATTATAATATATATATATAATTCTCATATTAGTGTATCAATAAATATTAATAACTTTATAAGGTCTTTATTAATATACAAACAATTAACAGAGGATTTCTGTGTTTCTATTTACCATCTACCAAAAAAATATATTTATATATATATATATATATATATAATATATATATATATAATATATATAATATTATGTTATCTTATATATATATATAATATATATAATATATATTATATTATATATATATATATATATATATTATATATAAATTTTTTCATTATAATTTCTGAATTTATGGTTGATGTTTCCTCAATAATTGTAATTAGTGTGTGGTCTGCCAAATAATAATAATAATAATAATAATACATGCGCGTGTGCGTGTGTGTGTATGCATTCTCTGGTTTGTGAGGTAATATTTTTAACAATTTAGAAGTAACTTTCAAAATGATTTTTTTTTTTAAAATCTTCGGTGATTTAAACAAGTATTTCAATACATAAAACTTTACCTTTTTTTTTTTTTTTAATGGAAATAAGTTAGAAAATTGTAATTCTTACCCACTGAGGTAAAAAAATACTTCGAATTTATTCTAAAAATTTTCAAAAGTTAAAAAAATATTTTTAAACTAAAAATTTACAAATTAAAAAAAAAAAAAAAAAAAAAAAAAAAAAAAAAAAAAAAAAAAGAAAATTCTTGCCAAATAAACTTTTTTTTTTCTTTAAAAATAAAAGGAAAAAAAATATTTTTCTTAAAAGTCATGCTTTGCTTCTTCCTTTTTCCAATGTTTATTTGTTTGTTTATTTGAACGTGAGACTCAAGATCTTAAAGATAAAAATTCGAAAGGTCCGTCCGCATAAGGTTCATCCCCGCCTGCGCGAAGAGCCAACCAGCATCAGCCTCAATAATTTACCTTTCAATTTTTTCAACTGTAACCTCTTACAACATTAGAGGTGAGTCTTCTTCTCCCTTGCTTAGAATCACCGATCGAGGCCAGGACCTACCCTTAGGTGTAAACAAAGTCATTAGAGAATAAAGCAACGCCATCTGCCATCTATTTGCACTAAACAAAATTCCAAACACACCTGAGCAAACAAAAACAAAACTAACACACTGACTTTTCCACATATACATATAAACATATACATATATATGTATATACATAAATATATATTAATAAATCCACAATTTTATCTCGCTTTCTATTCTCAGCACTATTCCAGCCTTTCAGTTACGCTTTGGCCTCTAAAGGTGAAGGTTGTGTGTCAAACTTGAATTGTCACCTGTTGATATATTTATTGTGTGCTCTTATGATCTCTTCACGAAGATTAACATTCAGCGTTACCGCCTTGTAATCGATCAGGAAATGAAACTGAGATAAGATTATTAACATTCACAACTTTTCTTCGCTACTTCTGATCAATAATCGCATTACTCTTCTTTTTACTTTTTCAATTACTCCCATTTCATCAATTCTTTATATATATATATATATATATATCTATATTATATATATATATATATATATATATATTATATTATTATGTTATTATATTTATATAGTATATATATTATATATATAAATATATATATAGCAGAAAAATTCTATAGCAATGGAATCTTTTCATACTTATAACTGCCAATTTTTAATTAATTTTAATAATTATTATTAACTGTAATTATAACTATATATATATATATAATATTTATATTAATATTTATATATTATATATATATATATATATATATATATATATATATATATAATATTTAATATATATTTTGAACTCCTATATTATATAATCCCACTCCCCTTTCTTCGTTGTTTTAAGAAATTTATGTTTTTAATATAAAATTCTATTTATTTTTATATTCAATAAAAATCGTTTACGTTCTCATACAAGAAGATGCAAAATATATTAAAAAAATATGAGGATAATGTAAGGAGAATGGTAAGGGTAATGGCAAAAGGTCTGGAATACGAGTTTTACCTTTAAAATTCTTGCTAAAATTTTTCTCCCGAGGAGAACATTTGCATTACGTGTTATAAGGAACAAAAATGTTCATTAAAACTTTGTTTTTTAATCGTTTTTTTTTTTAAATTAATTAATTTAAATTCCGAGTGACGTGGATTATCGAGCGTGTTCTATCAACTGTCAACTCTTGTTACCAATCAAATAAATATCAATGTTACTATGTAACGTGATAGGTACAAACTGCAATTTTTCGGAATTATCGATTTTTACACAAGACAATATAATATCTACAAACACAACACATATTATCACAAACAGACATACACACACACAACACACACACATATATATATATATATATTATATATATATTATATATATATATATATATATTATATATATATATATATATATATATATATATTATATATATATACTATATACATATACACGATCATAAAGACAAAGAGAGAGCCCTAATTTAGTTAACATCCATTAAATTTTTGATATTAAATTAAAGAGAAAAAGTTTTCAAAAAATAAAAATTTATTTTATATATTCTTTCTTTCTTATTTATGTATTTTATTTATTTTTTATTTTAACAAAAATAAAAAAAAAAAAAAAAAAAAAAAAAAAAAAAAAAAAAAAAATTATTATTTTATTATTTTATTATTATTATTTATTATTATTATTATTATTTAATAAAGTTTTGCATTTGGTTTCCAAAATTTCTAAATAGTTATCTTTGAATATTGTTTAACTTCTTTAAAATTATCCTTGAAAACAATCTACAGTAGAAGTAGAAAGTATATTTATTATATTCTCCTGACGCGTTCGTCTCTGCACTTGAGACATCTTCAAAGGAATTTTTTCAATTAAGAATGAGAGTGATTTAAATTTCAAGTATGCATTTTGTAATTTTACAAATGTACCAGTTCTTGAAACTATTGATATAATAATTAATAATATTTATTACTCAAATACTATGTCACCTCCAGAAATATCGGAACAAAATATGAGGAACTTTTTATTGATTTGCTGTACACAAACAACATTTAAATTTAAAGAAAATAAATACCTACAATTGATGGAGTGTCAATGGGCTCACCACTTGGACTAATGTTTGCCGACTTCTACATGGTAATCTTGAAAATAAAATTCTGAGTGAAAAAAACAATTTTAACCCAGT
>SEYY01014454.1:0-10000 GCA_009176605.1 Armadillidium nasatum | reverse complement strand
AAATAAAATAATAATAATAATAATAATAATAATAATAATAATAATAATAATAATAATTAATAATAATAATAATAATAATAATAATAATAATATGAAAACAATAATAAAACTTGTAGTATTAATTCAAAAGCTGATTTCAATATTAGTAATAAAATTTAAGATATTTCTTAAATTAGCGATAGTAACGATAGTAATAATAATAATAGTAAAATAATAATAATTAGAATAATAATAATAGTAATAGTAACATCATCTACATTAGAATAATAGTAAATATAATACAATAATATTAATAATAAAAATAAAAAAAAAAATAATATAATAATAATATAATAATAATAATAATAATAATAATAATAATAATAATAATAATAATAATAATAATAATAATAATAATAATTGAGATAGGAACCTGAATCAATTAAGGGCATTCTTTCTTACATTAATTGTAAAATATTGATTCTTTATTTCAAGAGTATAAACAGTTAAAAGTAAGAACCACAATGGCTGCCTTAAGGCTTATCCTTGTGGTTAACCACAATATGTATGGGTGAGGTGGCTCATTACATTCACAAAGAATATAGTTTAAAAATTGGGACCAGATGCAAGAAAAATATAAGGAAAAAATATTAAGAAGAAGAAGTAGAATAAGGAGATGAAATTGAAATTAAGAAAAGGAGAAGTAAATAGGAATAATAATAATAAATAAAAATAAAGATAATAAGAACAATGATAATAAAAATCATCAATCACCTACGAAAATAATAATAATAATAATAATGATAATAATATTTAATGATAAAATAATCGTATATGTAAATGCTAATAATGGAAGTAATAGAGAAGGATGCAGAGGAATAACATTTGTAATAGTAATAATTTAAAGGGTTATTATTTATAATAATAATAATAGCTATTATCTGTAGTTCCCCAATTACCATTAACCACGCATGCCATCGTTTAATACCTCCATTATTGTTGGTAATAATAAGGAAAATATTGATGATAGCAACAGAAACAGGAGCAATAAAAATAATAATAATAATAATAATAATAATAATAATAATAATAATAATAATAATAATAATAATTTGTAATAAGTAGTGATGATGATGATAATAGTAATAATAATAATAATAATAATAATAATAATAATAATAATAATAATAATAATAATAATAATAATAATAATAATAATAATAATAATAATAATAATAATAATAATAATATAATAATAATAATAATAATAATAATAATAATATATAATAATAATAATAATAATAATAATATATTATATATATATTATAATTATAATTATAATTATAATTATAATTATAATTATAATTATAATTATAATATAATAATAATAATAATAATAATAATAATAATAATATTGATGATAATTTCTAACTAAAACGAAAATATAAAACACTTACATTTGAACTGATAACCTTTAGCCACCGGTCTTCCCGTTATGCGTTAATAACCGTCTATTTTAAAGCCTGTCCATCCGTCTTTGTTTTTGTCATCAATTTCGGAGGTGGTTGGACAGATCGAAGAAGAATTGAAGCGAAGAAAAGTGTATTGCGCCATTTTGTTATGTTTGTTTCCAATAGCAATCTTTATTGCCTGTCAATTCTAGCGATTATATATATATATATATATATATATATATATATATATATATATATATATATATATATATATATATATATATATATATATATATATATATATATATATATATATATATATATATATATATATATATCGGAATGGAGGCGAAAATATGTTCAATAGTAAGTTTTTGAAAATAAATCTAAAAATTTTAATAATTGATTGCACCGTATTTTTCCTTGAAAAATTCCGAAATTTCTTGCGTTTTCCTCACAGTCTTATTTTTTTGCACATTCTATTTAAAAAAAAAAAATATCTGATCACTCGTTACGTTTGTTACTTATTTCCTGTTAGGTTATATGAACAAACACAAAAAAAAGTAAGCCGCAATGAAGATAACAAATAATCTTTGTAACATGTTGAAGACATTGTGTTATATTAGTAACTATCAACTGATTACTAATCTTCAAAAAATGTGTATAAATTACTATTTAAATCATACCATTTGACTTTTGTGTCAAATGTTAGTAAAAGTAGCAATATTGGGGCTTACCACAAGGGTGTTATACATTGGGTCAAGGTTGTATAATTATAATTCTTTATAATAGAGTTATGGAAATTGTACATAAAGTAAGAAAAATAAACAAAGAAAACAAAGAAAAGAGAAAAACAAGGAATGATTTGTTTTTCTCTAACTTTGAGTTTTGGAAATGCAAAAATTTTCTTTCGTAACTCAAATGTTACAGAAAATATTTCAACGCAAGGAAATGTTTGGGTCTATCTCATTAAAGGTTAATTTTTAATTTGCATTATGAATAATAATAATGTATCATCTGTATTATATAAATTTAAATATTATATATTTTGTATCAATTTTATAATACGTTTTGTTATATTTAGTATATATATATATATATATATATATATATAATATATATATATATATATATATATATATATATATATATATATATATATATATATATATATATATATATATATATATATATATATATATATATATATATATATATATATATATATATATATATATATATATATATATATATATAATTATATATATATATATATATATATTATATATATATATATATATATATATATATATATATATATATATATATATATATATATATATATATATATATATATATATATATATATATATATATATATATATATATATATATATATATATATATATATAATAGGAAGCTATAAGAGAATTATTTGCTTATAAAAAAAAAAATAAAATATAAAAATAGATAATAATAATAATAAAATAATATAATAAATATAATAAATAAATAATATAATATATTATATATATATATATATATATATATATATATATATATATATATATATATATATATATATATATATATATATATATATATATATATATATATATATTATATATAATATATATATATATATATATATATATATATATATATATATATATATATATATATATATATATATATATATATATATATATATATATATATATATATATATATATATATATATATATATATATATATATATATATATATATATATATAATATATATAATATAATGGACATTATTTTCTATATGAAAATACTCTGTGAGAGTTATATACAAATATATATAAATATATATATATATATATATATATATATATATATATATATATATATATATATATATATATATATATATATATATATATATATATATATATATATATTTCAAATTCTAAAACTGAATTCATTTATAAGAATTTTAATAAATATTTTCTACATAAATTTAAATATTAACCAAACATCTTATTACTTAAATAATTTTCTCTAAATTTGAAATGAAAATTTGTTAAGTAGAATGATTACATCTGCCAAAGCCTTGCATATGACATAACTCATTGATAGGAAGTAACAAAGCGAAAGGAATTAAGAAATTACAAACAAATTTACAAACTCAATTAAAGAAAGTCCTTCAAGTGTAAATTTAAATTCATTTCCATTTGGAATAGAGTTTGAAATATTCTTCCAAAACAAGAAGTAATACTTCGGTGAGCTAATTAAGTTATTTTGTCATACGTTATATTGTAGCGACTGATGAAGTATATATACAAAAGAAAACTAATCCGGAGGCTGTCGATGTATATCACATAAACACGAAGATCGATATATCACATAAACATGAAATCGATATATATTACAAACACGAAGGTCGATATATATCACATAAACACGAAGATCTATATATATCACATAAACACGAAGATCGATATATATATATATATATATATATATATATATATATATATATATATATATATATATATATATATATATATATATATATATATATATATATATATATATATATATATACATATCACAAGATCGTATATATATATAAACACGAAGATCGATATATATATCACATAAACACGAAGATGTCTGCAGAATTTTAGATCGATAAATAATCTTAGTCATTTAACCATCATCACACATTTTTCCCAAAAAATAATTAATGAGCAAGAATACAAATATCAATAATCTGAATTAAAATAAAGGTCCCAGCTCCTCAAGTCGACAAGAAATATTTTTTTGCCTTTAGTTTAACATTCAATCAAATCCGCTTGAATTTTGACGCTCGGTAAACACGTTAATATTTAACAGTAATATTCTATGACGAGGCAAAGCCTATTGATTTGTATAAAGCTCAAAACCAATTTACTTTATTATTATTAGACTTATTCATCTTTTATATTTAACATTTCTCATACGAGCTATTTTTGGTATTTTATTTCATTATAGATTTCTCCTTCACATTACGGTGGTGTAACCCTCTTTAAAAATTTAGTGCACAATAATACTTCTGTTTACGATCTACCATTTTCTTTTATTTATTCTATATATAATATCTTTCTATATATATATATATATATATATATATATATATATATATATATATATATATATATATATATATATATATATATATATATATATATATAATATATATATATATATATATATATATATATATATATATATATATATATATATATATATATACTATAATCTCTGTGGCTTTCTCTCTTATGTCTTTTCCGGTTCTAATAGATGGTTACCAATTATCCTTTATTTAATTAATAGAGATGTTAATCAGGCTTCTGTCCTATCCCAAACGCTTTTTAGATATTACACTGAAGACCTTCTCTCTTTGTCACATCAGTGTCTATCTATGATTATAGAGACAAATACAATCTTCATAACCCCTTTCATCTTGGAAGAAGTCTCAGCAAACTGTAAATAACTCATGCTATGAAGCAGACATTGGAGCAACTAACTTCTAATCTTTTTGGAATTTGTAACTAGGTCAGGGCCGTCTACCCTAACACAAACGGGAGAGTGATGGGCTCATGAGCTTGAGGGAGCCGGTTCGATCCTGTATGAGGATCCTAGGTATAAACTACCAAAAAAAGTTCCTTTCGTCGAGTAGGTCAATGCCCGTGAGAGGTGAACTTAAAAAAAAAAAAAAAAAAAAAAAAAAAAAAAAAAAAAAAAAAAAAAAAAAAAAAAAAAGATAAATATAATATCATTTCCAATGCTTCAAAAATCACCACCTTTATCTTCGAATATCTGCGTCAGTCTCTTTATACTATTGCTATTACAATGTACACTGCTCTTCTGAACTCTCTCGTCGCATACCTCCTCCATTGAAAAAGATTCTTTCGACATTTTTTTTCCACAAAGTATTACTCTCTCTCTCCATCTCTTCAACCCAATATTAAATGCAACGCTCATTCGTACATATTCTTCACTGGTAAAGTTTGAAAGACTTTCCCTTTTTCTCTCTTCCCAACTTCAATACTTTCAAACACTTTTTTCGTGGCATGTCGGTCTTTGATTTGGTCTTTTTCCTTCCTTAATTATAGAAATACTCTGATCATCACCAACATATATATATATATTATATATATATATATATATATATATATATATATATATATATATATTATATATATATATATATATATATATATATATATATATATATATATATATATATATATATATATATATATATATATATATATATATATATATATATATATATATATATATATATATATATATATATATATATATATATATATATATATATATTATATATATAAAAAAAATGAATGCAACATTTATTTACATCTTAAGAAATTATAATAAATAATAAAGTCGACGTCTCAATAATAATCAATTATCCTGTCCCCTATATATCTCACACTCTTAGTCCTCTTTCCCTATATTAGCATTTATATTTCCCTCTTTCCGCTAGTTGTTCATCTTGTAACTGAGGCTCCTGTCATTGCCTCCTCTCCTCTCTATTTCTAGATATATATAAGCTCATTTGTATGTATGTATGTATAGTTGCTTGTCGTGTTTGTAATCCTCTTGTTTAAAAAAATTTTAACAACCAACCTAACGTTCAGTTTACTATATTATTTCTTTAACCTTTTCTCTTTCACGATTCTTCTTCAATTGAACCGTGTTTGACTCGTCAGTTTGTTATTATTCATTTGTGTTTAGTTTTTGTTGTATAGTCTTTTAAGTCTTAAATTTTACAAATTTTCATCTATTATATCTTGCTTTTCATTGTGCTACAATCTTTTAATTATAGTACTATTATTTATTTATTATATTATTTATTATTATTATTATATTATTATTATTATTATTATTTATTTTATTATATATTATATTATTATTATATTATTATTATTACTATATTATTATTATTATTGGTATTATAATTTTGTTATTACTATTAGTGTTATTTTTATTGTTGTCATTATTGTTATTTTTGTATGTGTTTGTTATATATAATATGATGATCACAGTAGTGATTGAAACGTCGACTTTAACTTATTATATATATATATATCTTAGATATATTATATATATATATATATATATATATATATATATACTATATATATATATTTATATATATATATATATATATATATATATATATATATATATATATATATATATATATATATATATATATATATATATATATATTATATATATATATATATATTATATATATATATATATATATATATATATATATATATATAATATTCTAGTGTCAATATTGTGGCAGCTCAAAAACATCTTATAACATATTCGAAGCCAATTATTTTGAAGGTTTCGATTTTTTTTTGTGTGTCCTCTATTCATACAGACACAAAATGAAAGATATTTTTTTTGTTTACTTGTTTGTTTGTTCTTGAAGGGCTTCATTTTAATTTACGATATATATATATATATATATATATATATATATATATATATATATATATATATATATATATATATATATATATATATATATATATATATATATATATATATTATATATATATATATATATATATATATATATATATATATTATTTGGTTTATTGGGGGCCAGTGAAAACATCGACATTTTTATGAAATATTAATATAATTAAGTCGTATATATATTAAAGAGTCCAAAAGAAATTTTGCAAGAAAAATAAATTTATTTATTAAAAAATGAAAAAGAAATTTAAAAATTAACCAATGTAATATAATACATCCAGATGTTTTAATCATAATTTTAACAATGCAATCTTTATATAAATATGGGAAGCGAAATATTAAGCTGCGCGTTGACATACTCCTAAAGGAAGATAATAAATAAAACAAAAAAAAAACCGTATCAGATAAAATTGAAAAGACAAGATTAAATTAATGTCAAAGGTTATCCGATACATATCCCGATACTCGGTGTTTGAAATAGTGTTATCCAAAGGAGGTCGGGGGAAAAATGACAAAGAGAGAGTCCTCTACACTTTACCAGTTAAGTTCATGTAATACTGAACATAGCTGAAAAACACTGGTCATGCAGCTGGACATAGAAACCATGATACTGTGTAAACCAAAAGAAACTGAGAAAATTGATAAAAAAAAGAGTGTGTTCCAGACTTTATCAGTGGGGTATTTGTAAGATTAAGCTTATATTTTAAGTCTAAGATCAGAGAGTTGGTCATAGAAAGAATAAGAATGTACGGATAGTCGTGTCGCACGAGTCCTTTTCAGAGGAAGAGCTATGTGACTGAAAAGTTCAGCTGAGCAATGTCAGTTACAATAGCGACTGTCTGAAGAGTGTGAAGCAATCATTCTACTAGCAAAAACAGTTTGTAACGAGTTTTTGAGAACATGAGAGTTGATAATAAGAAAACCCTAGACTACCTATTCAAAGAGAGTTGTGTAAGAGAAATCACACCATATATAAAGATATACTTTATAAATGGGTGAATGACACTTACTAAAGAGTAAGCAACTGGAGAGGTGTGAAGAAAATATGAAGAACACTCTCAGAACACCATCATCAGCACATCCGCCTTTTTACGAAAAATTGAGAATAGAGACAGTAAAAGGAAACAGAGTAAGGTTTGATGTTGGGGAATATATATATATATATATATATATATATATATATATATATATATATATATATATATAATATATATATATATATATATTATATATATATATATATATATATATATAATATATATAGTATATATATATATATATATATATATATTATATATATATATATATATATATATATATATATATATATATATATATATATATATATATATATATATATATATATATATATATATATATATATATATATAATCAGAAAGGTTAAAGCCAACACCAAGGGTTTCCACATATCATTTATTACAGTGTGAACGTTTCAAACCTTAACGCGGTCCGTCTTCAGCACAATCTAAGTTCTAAAAATTTCTAATTTTAAAATATAAACCAAATATAAATTCTTAACTATAATAAAATACTAAAATAATAATAATAAATGCAATAAAATAATAAAAAATAAGAATAATATTGAATATTAAAAAACAAATAAAAACCAAGACTAAAGTCGAAATTTTGCAACACCAAGAAATATTAAAAAGGCTGGACTATTTTGGGAAAAAGGACTTCATCATTGTGTGAAAAGAACAGTAGAAGAAGCTTGATCATTTAAAGGATCCTTACGATCAAGAAGGGAAGACACAAGTTGAAGGATTGAGAAATTAGAAGAAAAAGGTGGTATCTCCATGATCTTATGGTAGAGTGTGAGAAGAAAAGAGGAAGATCAGTTCTGAAGAAACTCCTCTATGTTTATCAATCCTCACTTTTAATTGTAGACCAGTTTGGCCTACATACGCCGCATTACAACTGGCACACTTAAATAATAAATTAATGAGGATCTGAGAAACTTGGGAAGATTCCTTATGTTGAAGAAAGTGTGAATTGAGAGGGAGTTATAATTTATAAGAATAAACTGGCACTGGGGGAATGTTGATTCAAGTACATAAGAATATTTGTTAAGTTGGGACTAAGAGATCCTATAAAAGGAATTTTAGATATTTTTTGTTAGGAACAGTAGGAAAATGATCAAGCTTCTTCTACTTCTTTTCACACAAAATGAAGTCCTTTTCCCAAAATATCCAACCTTTTTAATATTGTGGTGTTGCAAAATTTCGACTTTAGTTTGGTTTTTCTTTATGTTATTTTAATATCAAAATTCTATTTATTTTTATTGCATTTATTATTTTTTTTTATTTTATATTAATTAAAAAATATTTTTTAAATTAAAATTTTTTAGAACTTAGATTTATTTTAGAACTGAGGACGGACCGCGTTAAGATTTGAAACACCCTGAATAAATGATAAAATGTTAATTTAATCTTTCTGATAGATTGAGTTCACAAGAACGAAGCTATATAACTATATATATATATATATATATATATATATATATATATATATATATATATATATATATATATATATATATATATATATATATATATTATATATATATATATATATATATAATATATATATTAATATATATAATATATAATATATAATAAAAATATAATATATATATATATAAATAAATTGAATTATTTTTTTTTTTTTTGTTTTTTAAAAAACTAAGACTAAAAAAATTAAAAAATAAGGAATTTTTTTTTTTTTTAAATTTTAAAAATAAATTAAATTTTTAAGTCTTTTAAATTTCTCTGAAAAATCTTTCATGGTGCTGAAAATATGTTCTTTCCCTCGCCTGAGGAGTAGAAATCGATGTCGAAACCGATTGCCTCGAACTAGAATCTGAGTTAGAGACGGCGAGAATATACCCCTCCTTTGCCCCTCTGTTCATCACAACTTATATCCTTTAGGGAAATCCTACAAAAGCTCTCTCCAGTTTTGAAATATTATTATTATTATTATTATTATTATT